>JANSVA010000009.1:2663421-2695911 GCA_025504915.1 Erythroxylum reticulatum | reverse complement strand
TAATAATTAAAGTTCATAGAGTAATTAAAATAATAAATATTTTATTTGTTACATGATCTTCATCTAACTTCTCACTAATACTTTAAATGATTATAACTCCTTCAAGGAAGATTGATAGAGGTACTAATATGGTTCAAAGGAATTTATAGGGAATTTAATCAAAGTAGTAATCTGATTATTAAAGAAGAAGTAATATGATTAAACACACACACACACACACACACACACACACACACACACACACACACTTATATATGTCTATTTTCATGATATATATTGAGGTATTATTCTACAATTTTATAAAATCAAGATATTATTTTATAATTTAAAAAATTATTCAAAACAATATATTGTATTGGTTGATAGTAATATTATACTGTACTTGAATCAAGATAGATTCCAAGTTTGATATGGTATTCATATCATTAGGATAACATTTTGGATAAGGGAAGAATAATGGCTATATCAACTACATTTTTTAGAAAGATATAGGTTTTACCTCTTGATTATGAAGAGTCAAAATCTTAAAAAGCTATGGAAACTTGTTTCACTTATGACATAAATGTACTTAGGACATTTTAAGATATCAATAGAGGTCGTGGGTACAATTCCACTAAGACCAAGAGAATCTTTAAAAACACCCCAATCGTTCATTATTTACACATATCGATTGTCTATACCATTATAAGAAAGAGAGAAAGTGTAGTACTAATGACTCTTATTAATTTGTTTTACTCATATTGTAAAGTTAGGAAGTGCCATTCCAATATAGGATACTATTTTTCTACCTTATTATATAATATTGAAGTGCAAAATGTAAGTATTTGTGGAGGTCCACATAGTTAAGAACCTAGAGCTATTCTTAACCTCTCGTAGTCGAACATAGGTGTATTCTGCTTTGGATAAACCTAAAGGACATGAGTTTCATGAGTTTTTTAATAGAATTGAGGAGTATATGATTTATTTGGGGTAAAAAGGAGCTATGTAAGTAGATGATGCTTATATAGAGTAGGCTAGAGAGATATATGACAGAGATGAGCAAACATACCCACATATTGCGCCATAAGAGGTCATGGCACCAATCTTTAAGATGTGAAACATACTCCTTAACAAATTATATGAGAGAGGATTGTTAGTAAAGTGTATAGAATGGAGAATTAATAGTTTTAGCAAATTTGGATAGACTAGAGAATGAGAAGGAGATTTGATGCTTAAAAGAGTGATTAAGTTGAATGGAGGAGAGATTGTCAATTTTCTTCTACCATATGGGATTTTTATAGCAACATACACCTTCCTTACCAAATTGACCTTCAATAATGACTATTAAAGAAATTGATGATAATTGCACAATTGAAGAATGAGTTATTGTTTGCAATTTTTTTTCATATATATATATATATATGTTTCTTTCCCTTATTCATTCCAAACATATTCTACATTTTGAATTTTGCTTTTGCTTTTACTAAATTCTTATATAATTTAATTTTTATTTTATTTCTAGTAACTTTTTCATTATATATTTTTATTAACATGTGTGCAATGTATAAAATGATTTTTAATTTAACTTACGTATTAATGCAAGTAACATTTACGTCAAGCTCAAAGAAGTTTCTTAATCTTCAATTTTCTCCACACTTTTTCACTAATTTATCATTTTTGCTTTATTTTATTCCGATGACGATAATATACAATTCAATTATGAGGGAGAGATTCTTTTGAGTCATTCCATAATTTTATTAGGAAATATTTCAAACTTTCAATATATTAGCATTTAGTTTAGGGAGTTCAAATTTTGGAAAACTAAATAATGTCATTACAGTAAATAAGTCCTTTTAGAAGTTAAAGGAATTGCAATTAATAAAATCAAACCATCTACGTACAAGATTTAGATAAGTAGAGGAAATAAAGAGCTAAATCAAAACCAAAATGAAAGAAAGATAACTACGTTACATATAGAGAGACTATTATAAGGAACTAACTATAAAAAAGATTCGACTTGATTTGAAGTGAATATTACAGGCCAGTAGGTAACATTATCCTAAATTTTTGCTATGTACCACCAAATGACCACTAGTAGAAGACCTTAGAGAAAACTTAGTTTGTATTAGTTTGAGGAGGATTTAAAGGCTGAAGAAGTTTCCATGCCATAGATGTTTTATTACTGCATTCGAGAGGTATGCCTCTCTCAATAATAAGTTCTTTTAGCCGTTTGTAGAGTGATTAAAGTAAGAGTTCATTTCTTTATCTTTATAAGATCAATTATTTCTTTCCCTCCATTTAAGATAGACATAACATCTTAGGCACAAATTAAAAATTATGCTTTCACATTTATTATAAACATTAATATTCGATGCCTACTTCACCACCTTCTCTAATTCTCTTAGATGAGTTTATAGGTTTCACTTAAGGAGGATATGTAACAATATATAATTTGTGTAAGGGTATGAGAAGAATACATGCTTAATACTTTCCATATATGCTTTACAAAGGAAGCATAGTCTATTATGATTAGATTTCCATTTGATCCCATCAAGTGTCCTAAGTATATTCCTTAGAGTCAACCACAAGATGAAGGAATCTTTTAGCAGGTGATCTTTAAACAATACCAATTTTCTCTAACGCACCACTTCTTAAGGGGATTTAAAAATTGATACATATAAGGAGTTAGTGCACTTACTTCACCTATGTCTTACCCTAATGAGCTAATCATTCTTAAAGGAGTTAAGCTTGTAATAGGGGATATGTTCCATATTTTTAGTTAATCCTCTATAATGGCAGTGCCATTCATGATTTTTAATTGAGACTTCTACATTAGATTTGATGGGGATAGCAAACTAAAAAGTATTAAAATAGGTATAAGTGAAGGGGACCAAGCATACAACGTTATAAAACTAGAAACTAGTCATTTTCCCATTGCTAATAAGAGTTTGTATCTTTTTTTTTTTTTTGAAATAGCCTCTAAGCTTTAACATTTGGGAGATAGTTTAGGATGTGTCGACTTCAATATTCATACCATAAAAGCTATAACCCTTTAGATACTTCTCATGGATCCATTTAACTTATCGATTATTTAGATCATTAAATAATATCTATACTCTTTTTTCCATTAAGACTTTGTTAGAAGTTATTAAGCATTTTATCCTAAGGACCCCTTATTCCTTATCAAAGTGGATGTCTTTCCATATGACTTTTCTAGGATGTGTCAACTTCAATATTCATACCATAAAAGCTATAACCGTTTAGATACTTCTCATGCATCCATTTAACTTACCAATTATTTATATTATTAAATAATATCTATATTCTTTTTTCTATTAGGACCTTGTTAGTAGTTATCAAGCATTTTATCCTAAGGACCCCTTATTCCTTATCTAAGCGGATGTCTTTCCAGATGACTTTAATAGTTGCGCTAAAAGAGTATTATCCACTCCACATAAAGTTTTTGAGTAGTTTTACTAAGGAATTAATAAGTTTGAGAGACAAGAATGTGTGAGAGCTTTAATAGAAATGCATATTATTAAGGATAGATAATATAGGTTGGCACAGTTTTATATAAGAGAGCATCTTCTTTTCCTGGTTAAGATCATCATCAAAATAGAATCAAGAAGGGAGGGATAATCTTTTCTTGTTGGTATGGTTATGTTAATTGGGGTTTGCAAAGCCTAAAATTTCCTATGCCAAATCAACTAAGCATTAAGAAGCAAAAATCCAACTCTTAAAAAAATTAACTTTAAGAGTTGATAGCATAAAAAAAAGTGAATGAGGGAGTGAGTAAGTGTATCGACTGAATCCCTATTTGCTTAATAAAGAATAATAATAAAGGATGATGTGGAGACACATTGGAGGATCCAGTTACCAAAAAGCTAAAGTCATAAAGTGTATATGAATTAAACTCCCAGGTAATGGATTAAAAAGCTTTAAAAATTAAATCTTTAAAGAGCATCTTTTAATAAATTTTTTTAATGATAAGCTTTGAATAGTTCCTGTGTAATTTGAATTTTTCTCCTACACTTTTACCTAGTATAAAGGCACATTAACTCTAATTAATAAGCTTTAGAACTTGAAGCTGGGATCCTTGAAATCGTTTTATAGACCATATTACAACAATCTACAGGATTATATTTTGAAAAGGATAAAGGATTGGGAATTTTTGGCACAAAGTATATGTAAGTTATATTTAATTCCTTGAGTAATCTTCATGAACTAAAAAATTCTTTCATTGTACTTATGACTTAGTGCCTCAAAGGTTTAAGCAATTTTTAGACAAGGAAGCATCAAAACCATCTAATATAAGAGCTTTATTAGGATGCATTTCGGAGAAAACAACGTTTTGGTCTAGAGATAATTCCTTAGAGATACAAGACTTAAGGGCTCGAGATAAAGAGGAAGAAGAGGTTTCAAGGCCTACAAACTTCTTTTAGTTTCATTTGATCCTAGTGAGGAATCCCATTATCATATAGTATACCACCTTCTTTTGGTGTGCATGGGGGAAAAAGAAATAAGTTGAATTATCATTTACATCCTTTATCTAGTGAGTTCTTACTTTGTGTTTCATCAGGGAACTATAAGCTCTAAAAGTGGAGAGATACTTGGTTGAAGTCTTCTTCTCTTTATTTTTGAAATAAGAGTCATGATAATCATATGAGAGTTTCTCCTAAATGATGAGCAACTCATTCTTTATTAAATTCACTATAGATAGCACCTTGCTTTTAAGTGTTTTTTGTGAAGCTCTTTTAGTTCATCCCAAATAAGTTATTTCCTTTGAAATTAAGGTCAAAAAGTCCAACATTAGTTAAGCAAGCCCTGAATTCATCATCTGCCTACCTCAGAAGCAATTTTAAACCCTTATTTTCCTTGCATACAAAACATTGTCAAAATCACCTATGAACAATTATGATAAAGCAAACACACGTAAGAAGAGGGTGAATTGTTTGAAAAAAAATCAACGTACTTTTAAATTGATAAGATCTTGCTAAACAAATAAATTTAAAAATAAAAGGGTCCTATAAGCTTTTGAAAGGATCCTGTTAACATTGAAAATGAAAGGAGCTTGTTTAGTCGATAGGAGCCTGCTAGCGCTCAAAAAGAAAGGAGCTTATTAGATGATAGAAGCCTGTTAAATGACACAAGCTTGTTAAACGATTAGATCCTTTTAAACTATTGGAGCTTGCTAAACGATAAATCATGTTAAAACAGAAGGCGCTTGTTAAAACTAAAAAGAACCTCTTGCAAGATGAAAATAGAAGGAGCTTATTATAAAAGTGAAGCAACCTCTTGTAAATATAGATCATAAGCACTATAATGAGACTATTTAAAGTTAAGAAGAGAGAAAGAATGACATAGTCGATTTATATTGGTTCAGCTTATAACCCAAGCCTATGTCTAGTTCCCAAGTATATGACTTGAGTGTTTCACTAAAATTCCAAATAGTAATTTGACGAGCCTCTTCAAGCCCACAAGTACATATTTTTCAAGGTTCTTCAACCTTCTACACTAGTAGTATTTAACTAGCCTCTACAAGCTCTCAACAAATGAAAAAGTGATTTGCTCAATATGAGCTTCAGTGATTTCTCTCAAGAAGAATTTTCCCTTTCTAAGGTTCTAATAAAGGTATGACTTTCAAGAGCACTAATGTCTTTGATGTATTTCAAAAATCTACCTTCTTAGATTCTTGTTCGCAACTACAGTGGCTCTTTCTTAAATAGACATTTTATTCAATTAGTCATTGTTTCATTTTGATTATGTGTTGACTTTGTGTCTAGCGAATCTTTGATATTATCTCTACTAAAATCTTCCAATATTCATACATTAAGAAATAAATATAGTAATGTCTTGGAACTGATTGAAGAAATATATGATTGGTAAGATCCTTCAGAATGTTGTAGAATCATTTTTAATAAGGTAAGATCATTAAGAAGATTCCTGCAACAAAGGAAACATTATTTCTATGATTTTATTTATTTTTAAGAATTATATCGTTGCCTATACAAGGAAATAAGTCCAATTTTAATTTTGAAACACTATGTAATTATCATCAAAATCATTAATAATAAACCTTGAGCTAACAATCTCTCCCTTTTTGATGATGAGAAGCAATAATAAATATATTTTCAAATTTCAAATAATGATAACAGATTTCGAAAGATAAATGTGAGCTTTATAGGTTCTTATTGTTAGTCATGATTAGAAGGAGCCTTTTTTAAGACCTCTAAAGAAAGGAGTCTATCGTTTTTAAGATAACTGAGATGAACTTCACATATTCAATTCAACAATCTTTCAATAGTTAGCAAAATATATCACATCAAAAGCAAGTATATCACATCAAAAGCAAGTATATTATCAACTTTCCCCCTTTGTCATTATCGAAAAGTAAAGGGAAAAGAACTAGACAATCAAAAGATACCACAAGAATGTAAGATAGCTTATCACATATTTAAACATCAATTATGCAAAGAAAAATATATAAACTCTTCCCCTTTGTCATTATCAAAAAGAACTAATTTAACCTAATAAGGTCCATCTTTTTAGAATGAGCCTGCTAATAGCTACAAAAAATAGTAGCATTCAAACATAATTATATTTCAGATAATATACACATACCCAGCTCTTTTCTTAATGAACAAAATATATCTTCAGAAAGTAACTCAGTAAAGATATCAGCTACTTGATTTTCAGTAATAACATGTAAAAGATCAATGATTCCTTCTACAATATGATCTCTAAGAAAATGATGTTTGACTTCTATATGCTTAATCCTAAATTGATGCACAAGATTTTCTGAAAGATTTATTGCATTAGTATTATCATACAATATAGGGATATGATTAAAGTTTATAGAGAAATCCTGGAGTTGATGCTACATCCTTAAGATTTGAGAACAACAACTGGAAGCTGCTATATATTTTGTTTCAGTTATTGAAAGTGTTGTGCAATTTTGTTTCTTGCAAGTCCAAGAGAATAGATATCCTCAAAGAAATTGACAGTGATCACTTATGCTTTTTCGATCAAATTTATCATTTGCATAATCTACACAACAATAGATAATTATATTAAAAGAGTCAGTTTTCAGATAACATAATCTAAAATTCATAGTTTCGTGAAGATATCAAAAGATCATCTTGACTACTTGAAGGTGGCTTTTTTTGGATTTGATGAAAGCGTGTGCAAAGGCACACACTAAGCATAATATTTGGTCTTGAGCTTGTATGATATAATAGTGGCCTAATCATTCCTTTATACTTTGTCTCATCCGTAGCCTTGCCTTCTTCATCCTTATCAATTATATTTCAACCATACATAGGAGTACCTATCGGTTTGGAATTCTCAAAATGATACTTCTTGATGAATTCCTTTGTGTATTTGTCTTGGCTTATGAAGATCCCTTGTTCTGTTAGCCTAATTTGTAATCTAATAAAGAAATATAGTTCTCCATGCATGGTCACTTCAAACTCCCCCTGCATCAATGCTAAGAATTCTTCACAGAAAGATTGATTATTAGCACTAAATATTATGTCATCACCATATATCTGCACTATGAGTAAATCATTCTCCTTTTTCTTAATAAATAAGGTTTAATCTACCTTTCCTTTTTCAAAGTTATTTTCAAGTAGAAAATTACTTAATTTCTTAAAGCATACTTGAGGAGCATGTTTTAGACCATACAAGGCTTTAGTCAACTTCATCATATAGTTAGGATGGTTTTCATCTTCAAAGCCTGGAGGTTGCTTAACAAACACTTCTTTATTAATATATCCATTTAGGAAAGCACTTTTGACATCCATTTGGAGTGAAGGCGAGTAAAATTATAATCGACTCTAGTCTAGCAACAGGCGTATAAGTTTCGTCAAAATCAATACCTTCCTGTTGATTATAACCTTAAGCTACAAGTCTTACTTTGTTTCTTATCACCTTACCATTTTTGTTAAGATTGTTTCAAAAAACCCAATGAGTTCCAATGAATGACTATTTTGCAGACAACGTACTAGATTCCAAACTTTGTTTTTGTCAAATTGATTGAGTTCATCTTTCATAACTGAAAATTTTTCATCAGTAAGAGCCTCTTTAATAGTTTTTGGTTCTCGTTGTGAGATGAGGGAAACAAAGTAGTTTTTGAAGGATGATCTGATTCTTAGACTTTTAGAAAGGTCTCCCAGAATGTATTGATGTGTATCTTGACCTCTTCATTTTCTTGGTGTTCTTCGTTACATAGGCTACTATTGAGAGGAAGGAGCCTGCTCCGTCTTGGCTTCAGAAGGACCTTCTTGATCTTGTGATTTCAAAGGTATTGTAGGTGTAGTCGATATATTTTTAGGAACTAAGGGATGATCTTCATTATCAGAATTGGCTACTATTGTCAAACGTAGTGCTTCATCAAACACTACATGTATTGATTCTTCTATCTTCTTTATTCTTTTATTATAAACTCTGAATCCTTTACTAATGTTACTATAAGCTAGAAAGACAGTTTCATCTGATCTCACATCGAACTTTCCAAGTTTGTCTTTCCCATTATTTAGAACGAAGCATTTCCAACCAATTACATGAAAGTAAACGACAATTTTTTTCTTCCTTTACACAGCTCATAGGGGGTCTTTTTCATAATATGTCTTATAAGGCACCTGTTAAGTATGTACCAGACAGTTGACACAATTTCTTCCCAGTAACCATGAGATAGACTACTTTCATATATCATTGTTCTGGCCATATCAACGAGAGTCCTGTTCTTTCTTTCAACAACTCCATTATGCTAAGTAGTCCTTGAGCATGAAAAATTGTGAGTTATACCATTTTTGTCATAGAACTTTTCAATTTTTTTATTATCAAATTCTCCTCCATGATCGCTTCAAATAGATGTGATGCAATATCCTTTTTCAATCTAAATTTTTCTATCAAACTTCTCAAAGATTTCAAATGTATCATCCTTATTTAATAGAAAACAAACCCATGTAAATCTAGAATAATTATCTACCATAACAAAGTGTTAATGTTTACCACCAAAGCTTTAAATCCTAGTACGACTAAATAAATCCATATGCACAAGTTCATACGGTTTGTTCGTAGATAAAAATATTTTTAAAAGGGAAGCTACTTCTAATTTGTTTTCCTTTTAAACAAGCTTCGCAAACCTGAGAATTCTCAAAATTCATATTAGGTAGTCCTCTCACTAGCTCATTTTTGGACAATTTTGATAAGATGCTTATGCTAGCATGCCTAAATCTTCTATGCCAGATAAATGAATCCTTTTCTATAGAAACAAAACATTTGACATTTTGTGAAGACATATTTTCTTGTTGAGCACATCATATGTTGTGATTTCTAGGACCAATAAACACAATATTGTCATTAATATTACCAATAATTTCACAATGTGATGCTTAGAAAGTAACTCTATAGCCCTTATCACATAATTAAATTATGCTTCACAAGTTTTGCTTCAGTCCATCAAGATAGAAAACATTATCAATAAAAACATAGTTAGAGTCACCAATTTTACTAATTCTAGTGACTTTTTCCTTATTTTTGTCAGCAAAAACAACATTACTTCCATCTTTCATTTCAATGCAGTTGAAATGTGATATTTCGCCTGTTATGTGTCGCGAACAATTGCTATCAACTATCCATTGATTTTCTCTTGTCTTCTTTTTGAAGCATATCTATAGAAAGTATTATCTCATTTTAGGGACCCAAATTTTTCTGGGTCCCTTTAGGGTAGTAGCTTGACCTTTCAGTCTCCAAACATACATTTCAAATAATTTCTCCATTTTAAAAAAATTACAAGAATGACTAATATGACCATGTCTACCACAATAGAAACATAAAACAGATGAATGAGAATTGTTATAATTTCTACCATTTATCAGGTTCCTGTTGTTTTTAATATAGCTACTGTTGGATTTAACAAAGAAATTATTGTATGACCTAATATTATTATTTTCATTATAACCTATTCCAGCCTTATCAAAAACACCTTTACCATTTCTAAGTAATGCATCAAGATTATTTCTTCCATTAACGATATTAACAATATCTTTTTTTAGAGATTTGACTTTTCTAGCAAATTTCTCTTTCTTAAGTTCTAAAACAACAACTTTTACTTCTAACTGACTCACCCTATCCGAATCATTCTCAAGCAATACATTTTTTGACTTAACTACTCTTTCTTCTGAAACTTCCTTTTTAGAAACCTTTTGCTTATAATCAATCTTAAGAGACATATTCTTCAACAACAAATTCTTATTCACAAACTCTAATGATTTATTCTTACTCTTTATAGAGACATCATTGTTCCTGGACTTCTTAACCTCTTTGAAATACTTCACAGTTAATTTTTATAGTAATCATACAATTCATGATATGCATTTCTTAATTCATCAACTTTAACATCAAAGTCAAAATAATAGACCTCACTCTTGATTTAGCCATAAGACATACATTATTGGCCTCTTCTTCTTTAAAGTTTTCGAATCCCTAATTTGTTCCTTCAGAGGTGACTTGAATTTTGTCCCACATTTCCTTTGGTATAGAGTAGTAGGATATCTTTTCATACTTTTCTACAAACAATGCATAAATTAGACAATGTTTTGCATTAGCATTTAGTTGTGTATTTCTTCTATCAGCATCAGTTCATACTTCTACATCATCATTAGTGGGAAGTGTGGTTCCAACTTTGATAGCTTTTCCAAATCTCGATATCTACAGATTGAAGATAGATGGTCATTCCCTCTTTCCAATAGGAATAGTTATTTCCATTGAAATAAGGAGGCTTTAATATGAATTGTCCTTCAAGGCTTCTCAAATTGTTTACCATGATCTATCACGTGTTATAAAACATAATAAATGTGTAACCTCGCTCTGATACCAAATGATAAAGCAAACACACGAAAGAGGGGATGAATTGTGTGAAAAAAATTTGAAGGTACTTTCAAATTGATAAGATCCCACTAAACAAAATAAATTTATAAATAGAAGGGTCTTACAAACTTTTGAAAGGATCCTGTTAACATTGAAAAAGGAGCTTGTTAATTGAAAGGAGCCTACTAATGCTCAAAACAAAAGGAGCCTGTTTAATTGATAGGAGCCTACTAGCGCTCAAAAAGAAAGAAGCCCGTTAGATGATAAAAGCCTGTTAAATGACAAGAGCTTGTTAAATTATATGAGCCTTTTAAACGATAGGAGTCTGTTAAACAATAAATCCTATTAAAACCTTTTAGAATAGAAGAATCCTGTTAAAACTAAAAAGAACCTCTTCCAAGTTAAAAAAAGAAGGATCCTATTATAAAATTAAAGGATTCCAAATATAAAATACAAACACTATAATGTGAAATTTTAGAGTTAAGAAGAGAGAAAGATTGACACAGTCGATTTATACTAGTTCGACTTATAACCCAAGCCTACGTCCAGTCCCTAAGTATCCGCCTTGAGTGTTTCACTAAAATTCCAATTAGTAATTTGATGAGTCTCTTCAAGCTCACAAGTACATATTTTTCAAGGTTCTTCAACCTCTACACTAGTAGTATTTAACTAATCTCTACAAGCTCTCAACAAATGAAAAATTGAATTGCTCCTGATAAGCTTAAATGATTTCTCTCAAGAAGAATTTTCACTTTCTAAGGCATAAGAAATCTGATAAAGTTACGAATTTCAAGAGTATTGATGCCTTTAATGTATTTCAAAAACTTGGCTTCTTAACCTTTTGTTCGCAACTGCAGTGACTCTTTCTTAAATAGACATTTTCTTCAACTAGTCGTTGTTTCATTTCAGTTATGAGTTGACTTTATTTCTAACAAATCTTTGATATTATCTTTGCTGAAATCTTCTAATATTCAAATGTTAAGAAATTAATATGGCAATGTCTTGAAACTGATTAACAAAATATATTATTAGCAGGATCCTTTCAGAGATTGTAGAATCATTTCTAATAAGGTAAGATCATTAAGAAGGTTCTTGCAAGAAAGGAAGAATTATTCCTATGATTTTATGTCCTTTTAAGAATTATATCATTGCCTATACAAGGAAATAAATCCAAATTGAATTTTCAAATATTATGTAGTTATCATCAAAATCATTAACAATAAACCTTGAGCTCACAAACTGAGGCCATTAATTACGGAAGCAAATGCTTCTAGATCCTTCCAGAGATAGATTCTTTAAAAATCAAGATTTGTATCATAAATGAAGGAAAATTAGTAGTTTCTTGAATAAAGGCATATTGAATAGTTAAGTTTAAGAATTTATTAGAGGATTGAGTATTCATAAATTTGATGATATTATGGTTATAAGCTACTACAATCCTATCATTATAATTCTTTAAATGATTACATATGTTACTTCACCTATTTTGTGGGAATGAAAGTGATTTTTTGAAGGAATGTTCCTTAATTTTAGTTTTTAGCATCTCTATCATTGAAGGCTTCTTTCAAATAATATAATCATTAAGAGCATGCTATTTATTTGGGTAGTTTATTTTTTTATAATCTAGGAGATAATCATTAAATTAAGGGGCCTTATAGGCCTTTGCCTTCTACTAGAATTTCTTCTAATAACTGATATGAAACTTTCATCTTTTTCTAAGGGAGATGCATATTGAGATGTTTGCATGCTTCAGTAATACTAATGTCAGTTGGCTATGTTTTCCTTCCTTTAAATATAATACCTACAGAAGTTATAGGAGAGATCAATTAAGTAAGAGGAGAAGCAAGAGCCAAAGGTTTAGTGTAAAACCCCAAACTTTTCTTTCACGTGTCTATAAAATTTCATTTCATGTGAATGGTGTTTTCGAGTGAATGTAAATTTTATTTTCACTAAAAGGTGAATTGGGGACCCAACCTTGAATGATTTGACAATACTTGAGACAAGTATTAAATTCAAATGATAGTCAAAAAATATTGGAATTGACTAGTATAGAAATAGGCTAAAAATAAATTCTATCTGGTGGATTTATGATAGATCAAGATTGACCTTGTTTTAAATTATCGTGGAGTAATTTGGAAGCACTTTCATGCTAAAACATAGGGACATAAACTAAGTAAACTAAGCGTGAGAGAATCAACCATTGTTAAGGATACTTAAAGTAAATCATTCCAACTTATATGTTGATATGTTTAGGTACAACATAATAAGTGGACATGAAACTTCTACTAAAATTGGATAGATTTTTCTTAAGCCACTTAATTATTTTGGACAAGAAATAATACATGTACATGTGAATGAGCCTTAAGTGGCAGTTGTCACATACATAAAGAAGTTATCATTATTTTGGAACAAGAATGCATGAAAATCTTATGCTGTCACATTTATGAAGGAGTAAATGAGAGGAACAGGAAATTCGTTACAAGTGAGGTCAATATATGGTATGGACGTATGTCATTTTGGTGAGACAAAAATCAAAACAACTTGTTATATGTGGGAGACACGAATTATCATAGATGATACAAAAAGGTAATGGCTTAATTAAATAAAGATGGTGAGTTTAAATAATGGACATATGTTGGAATTAAACTTTGCAATATGTTGGACAACTGCCAACAATGTGTAGCTTATACAAGAATGATGGAGTAGCTACTCCACCTTCATTCCACCAAAGCTTCACTTATCCCTTAGACCAGAATTGATGTTATTAATTGTAGTTGCCCCCTTCACGCATAGATCTTCCAAGTTATTTCCTTTAGGAAATAAATTTAGCATGGTGTTTAATCCTCCAACTATGGATTACACCTTCAGCAATGCCAACTTCATGGAGGGAAAAGAAGGACAACACGTTCCATGTAAGGAAAAGAGTATGTATATACTATGTATGTTATTTAAATGGAAAGAAGACAAGATATATAAATCATGGACGTTGTTCAATGGTTGTTTAATGGTTGAATGGAAAGAAAAAAAATTAATCTTACTAAATGCTAAGATTTTGGCTAAGCCCTTTGTCATAAAATTTGTAAAATAAGGTGGTAAGTTATGGATGTACTTGGTAGGTTTTAGGAACCCTTCAGGGGTCTCCCTCATAGTTGAGTAAGACAATAAAGTTTTTTTGTCACTGTAGACTTGGGATTAATAAAGGAAAAGCACCAAACAAGTGAGGGTGGTTTACGATAAACAGCAAACAATGAGTGTGTATTTAAATTGATTTGTTAAAAATGGTTTTTACCTTAGTATGAAAAGTATGTTTATGAATAATTCTATCGGTGCTACTACTTGAATTTAAAAGTTAATCTCCATGAGGTTTACATATGCTTTAAATTAGCATTGAATTGAGTTTTGGATGCACTTGGAAACTAATGAGATGTACACATAAGTTGAATTAACATTGAAATAAAATTTGCATATGCTTTAAATTAACATAGAAATGGATTTCGAATATGCTTTGAATTGGTATTGAAATGAGGTGCACTCATGTATTAATTATAATTTAGCCTATGGTACGTCATTAGGTCTATATACATACAATTATATTGATTATAGTACATCCTAACGTGCATGGTGGTGTTTAGGGTGTCTGTCACTAACATGGGTGGTGTTGTGTCTGTCAGTATATCTTATGAGTTACCCTCTACACATGTGGAGTTTATATTGTGCTAGCACTATTACGGGTAAGCGATGCAAAACTAGCTCTATAACCATTAATTTATATGTAGTGCTAGCATCGTTATGGATAAGCAATGCAGAACCAGCTTCATAACAATCGGTATATGGAGGTTAGCCAGGCAGGGATAAGGGATGTAAAATTAAATCTGTGACCTTACACCTAAGGGTACTATATGGAAAGAAAATTAGTGATAAGCTATGTTTTAAAAATGAAAATCAATGAAAGTATTGATTGCCATCGCTATATACTTTACAAGAAAAGTGGAACTTGATCTCAGAAAAATATATATGTTTTGTTTTATGATAGTTGTGCATTAGTGTGTGTTTTCTAAGTATTTGGCATGTGTTTCTTGCATAATAGGTTATTATTGTTGTGTTTTAGGACTTATTTTGTATGGTTTTGTTTAGTTTGATTTTCATGGTTGTTCTTTTATGTTTGATGTTGGTTTAGGGTAAGAATTGATCATTTTGATGTAGGAATGAAGGGTGGCCACCTTTGTGATTGAGCTAGGGACTAAGAGAGGAGAAGAGAAGTGGAGGAGTTGTAATCCAAGAACCCATGATTGTGGGATTCATGCTAATTCCCACGATCATGGGATCACTAACCTGAAGAGACACGCGGGTTTCACTTATTTTTTAGGTTTTTGTGACTATATAAGGGCACAAATCCCTAGGGCTGAAGTGAGGTCATGAGAACTTGCCTGCTTGAGCTAAGAAATATATTTAGAGCGTAGAGAAAGGTAGAGAATCAAGATTTCCATTCCAAATTGGACAAAGAGCCAGAATTGGGAAAAGAAGAGGGGGAGCTTTCTTCATCTAGTTCTTATTTCGTTTTACTTTTCTAGCATATTTATTATGGATTGTTTACTTATTGGGAATGCTAATGACATTACGATTCACTAAGTAATTTATAGAGATTACTTTTGAAATACTTGTTGAATTCATACTTTGTTGATTTGAATGAATGATGCTTTTGATGAATGTTAAGCTTATACTTTGCAACATATTGAGGAATTGAGTTGGGTAAATTATATAGGGCCGTACAATGAGAATTGGCACTCTATAGACTTACATTCATCAAGTTAATTGATTAGTTAGAGAGAGAACTTGGCTAATTAGTTGATTACCCATATGATAACTTCATAACTAGTTGAATTAGTAGACTGATTCTATAGATTGAGAGATTGCTTAATCATTTCCATTTTAATTGGCTAGGGACAATTAATTACACCTTAAGAGAGGGTAGTTAATACATTAGGACATCTTAGGTGAGGCATAATTCAATTAACAAGGCACGAGGGAGCAAAGATAGGGAAAAAAAGTGATCTCTAATTGTTAAATCTTGAATTCTAAGTTTCTACACTTTTGCTTTATCATTTGTTCATTTTTAGTTGTTTGATTTACTTTAATTTTTTATTTTATAGTCATTAAAATTGGTTCTCAAATGAAGCGGTCTGAATTAAGTAGCGTCTAAACACAATCTCTGAGGGATCAATATCTGTTCTTTACTACAAGTTACACCCCATATACTTGCAATTTTGAGTGTAAATGTGTTTTGTAAGAACATTGGTTATTACTTGAAAAGAAAAGAAATTGTTTTCTTTTATGGACATTAATATTGGTATAAATGTTTTTATTAGAAACCAATAGTCCTCACTGAGCTCATTTAGCTCACCCTTTATTTTCTGTTTTTAAATAAAACTTTCTAGGTGCAAGCTCAGGGTCTTCAATAGCAGGGATTCCACCTCGAGTAGTTAACTTCGTCAAGTGCTACTGTGTAGGTATTTTTATTTTTCCTTTTACACATTTTTAGAACTATTGCATATCTTTGAACATGTTTTGGAAAGTACATTTGTAGAAAAAATGGATGTGTATAAAAGTTTTTAAACGGAATGCATGACTTTATTTTAGATTTTGAAAGTTTATTGATATACCTATTTGAGACTGCATATGAGTGAATTTGAGGTCCATAATTTGGAGTTGAGAAATTGATGTGATAATAGAAGTATTTTGAACTTGTACAGGGACTTTGAAATTTTTGAGATATCAAAATATAGTTGTTGTGCTGTTAAAATTTTTAATAAACTGAAAAACAAAACTCCATTGTTTACATTTCTTATTGTGACTTAAAGCTTTTCCTTAACAAGGGCAATAGGCTTAGCTTCATGGGAACTTTCCAACCGACTCTGATATCGATGGGAGAGCCACTATGGAGCACTAGGCAAGTCGCCTAGTCATTATAGGATAAGGGCCTGTCAAAAAGCTTGATTACTCTTACTAATAGTAAATTTTATTATGTTCCTCATTGTTTTTCTTTGGTTTAGGATTTGCCTTAAGTTCAAGAACTATTTATATTAGGTTTCACCCTCAAAAGCTTCGTCCATTGAAAAAAATCACTATGAATCCATTTTATCTAAAGGGCTTTGTCATTTATAAATAATCTATAAATGTGCTTGCATAACTTCACTTTATTCATTATGTTAATATATTTAAAACGAAGGCCACCTTCTATTTTGATTTTGTAGACCTCATTCCAAATCACTTTATCCTTGGTTAAGTTGTGTTTATCACTAGCCCACAAGAAAGTTTTCATTTTTTTCCCTATAATCTTCCTCATTAAAATAAATATTAGAAGATGGGTGATCTAATACACACAATGAATTAGATGAGGAGTTATAAGAAGAGAGGATTGCTTTGGAGGAGACCTTTGGCACCTTATAACATGGGATAAGGCTCACCCTTAATTATAACTAGATAAGAAGGGGTGATTTAACATTAAGTCAGCCAGGTGATGAAGCTAAGGTGAAATATAAATGACGCTAGTGAAATGGTAAGGAAACTCTAATCAACTGAGTCATGTGCATTTTTAAAATCAGTTTTAAGCATACAATTGGTATCTAAAGAACTTTTATGGTAACTTTTAAGGAGTTCTTGAGTTAGTATAATGTTGCTATTAACGGATTTACCTTTTAGTGTTGGTTGCCTAAGATTAGTTGGTTATAGAGCAGCAAGTTAGTGCCAATCTTTTTGCCAATATTTTAGATATTATTTTTTAGATGTTGATGCAATAAGAAAATAGAAGAAAGTCCCCAAAGGTTATAAAATTAGGAACTTTAAGAATGAGACTTATATAGGTCTTATTGACTTATTTCAACATTTTATCATTGCAGAAAATTTCTAAGATTGCATTAGTCACTATATTTCCTACTGAGTTTCATGCTTTTTGGGAAATAAAAAAGCATAAAAACCTTTAGTGTATTATGCTTTATTGGGGATAAAGCTTCCTCAACCTTGAAGCACTTTTTTCATATTCCTCTTTTAGATGATTGCATTATGGAATAATTTGGTATTTAAGTATATCTTTTTAAGCTAAGCTAATATAAACTTCTTCTTTAATAAAGAATGGTGATTCTTGAGTGCTTTCATGTATGCAGTCAAGCTATTCCTATCTCTACATCCTAAGCTAGTGTTTAAGGGAAAGTTTTAAAGGAAGTTCTATATATTATTAAGTTCTTCCCTAGTTTTACTGGAAACAATCTAATTTTCATCTATTTTTGATCTATTTGACTTCTTCATCTTAATTTTAATGGCTTTCAATTTCATAATACATGTATATAACAAGTGGCTATAGATGAGGATTGCATGACTTTAGATAAGAATTCTTTGAACTTTACATAATCGAAAAGATAATTATGGAATCTTAAGGAATATTCTTTCTATAAATATTATTATTCTTTTGAACCAAGATTTAGCTTTTAGTTTGATAATAGTTGATTAATGAATATTACATATGCATTAGGAAAGGCAAGCATCCAATCTCTGTTAACCATATACATATATAGATTCCTCCTCAGATATTTGTTATTATGTTACTCCTAGATAAGTTTATTTTTATCAAAGCACAGTTTAATAAGAACTGCTTAGTTAATACACAGCTTGAATTCATTAATGGATAGATGGAATATGGATATGCCCTCTCTAATTCTTCACGAAGAAAGATGGTATTGAAATTATTAACAACTAATCAAGGAAGCATAAAATATAAATGTGTATATATTCATGGGCATAGAAAAAAATGCCTCAGCTAGCCTAGGTTAAAGTCAACAAGCTTGGCCTAATTTGATTAGATCTCAACTCGAGATCAAGCGTGGGCTTAAACTCCATAACCTAGCCAAGCTTAAATCCTATGTTTCTCTTATAAAATAAAATGACTTAATTTTGCATATGAAAAACAGGAAAATGCAAAGTAGCAGGTACACGATAACCACTAGCTAGCAAACCCATCTAGCCTTAGTGTGATACCTCTTATTGTCTTGTCGTTAGTGAAGTGGCAAAGGCTCATTATCCCATCATCTTGGTGTCACGAATTTAGTGTTTCATTAAGCTTTTACTTCTCTTTTTTCTTCATAACATAACATAATCAGGTATAGCCCTAACACTACATCCTTAATTAATTTTCTTTCAATTAGTCTTTGTTGTCTTTGTTTTAACCAATTAATTAGGTTTTATGTTTATGATTTTTATTTTGGAATTTAAATATATGATTTTTCATGTAGAGTTTTTATCCAATTGGTGGGCTTTATTTGTGTGATTTTGGTTTTTATTATTTCTTGTAGTAGTCTTATTACTATCAAGTATGTAAATGATCATGTTTATGATTAATTAACCTAAAAGCCCAAGATTTGAAAGTAGGTTATTTGTTAAAATGAGAGTACTTGAAATTATAATCGGATTATAAAAGATTTAGTAGAATTCATTGATAAGTGTTTAATATTTGAAGGAAAGTTATTAATTTTCATGTATCTAGAAATAGAAGTTATGAATTTAAATTCTTCTTAAATTTAAATCATTTGGAGTCATATACATTTAGCATTATTTCATAAAGGGTATATCTAGATAACTAAAATTTTTGTTAGGAGTTTTGGATCTAACTTAAATTTAGTACATAGGAAAAGGAAGTGTTAAACAAAATGATTCTCTCATTCATTTTTTTTTTGTAAAAGACATCTTTTTTGTGAGCATTAAATATTTTTATCTAAATTAGTAATTGCAAACACTATAATTACATAATTGAAATGAGTGTGGTGGACTTGAAAAACTTAGCCAATCTCATAACTTCTTTTTGTATTATATCAATTATATCAAAACGTTTCATGATTATCTTATTTATAATTGTTTTGGATGGATGAAGTTAATCCCTCAACAACACAAGTTGACACAATTAAAAGTTTTAATCTAGGACCTAGTCATATATCAATTGAAGAAATAGTTCAAAGTGAAGCAATCACCTCTCTAAAGATAAGAAGTGACATTTGAATCACTTTATCAAAACTAAATTAAGTGATGGAGTTGATAAGCCAGAGTGCAAGTATTGTCATAAGATTTTAGTTAGAGGTTTTAAAGGTGAAACATCTCATTTAGAAAGGCACATGGACTCCTTTAATAAATGTAAGCTGGTAATAGCAGGTCCAATATTTTTTTACTCTATCCAAATCAAAGGAAAGAATGAAAAGACTACCACGACTTATGATCTTGAGAGATCTAAGCATTTTCTTCTGAAAATGCTTATAGAGAATGAACAGATGCTCTTAATTATGGATAATCAAATTTCAAGATGTTTGCTACCAATCTTTAACCATCCTTCAAAATTTCAACTTGTAAAACCAAAAAAGAAAACATTTTCAAGATTTTATAAAGAATATAATAATTTGCATTGAAGACCTTGTTAGTTAATCAAAGACACCTTCCTATATCAAATCTATAGATGATAGAAAATCAAATGAAAGGTCATATGATATTGACAACACATTAAATTGTCAACTATTGGACTTTATGTAGTCAAATCTTGTGGTAAATAATATTCTTTAATTTTTAAATTTTTTTATTATGATATAATTCACATTTAATTATGTTTTTTAATGGTCGATTTATTTATGCTCTGGTGACACATATAGGTAAGAGGTTTACAATTATATTGTTTTGTTGCTTTATGTGTTAGAACATTAAATACAAAGCTCTCAACCATAACTTTAGATAACTAGAGTACGAATGATGTTATAAAAAAAGTTAAAAGTTTCAAATTAAGAACTTTTTGATGGATGAGAGATTATTTCATATGTATTATTTGGCGCATATAGTGAATTTGATAGTGAAGGATGACTTGAAGATAATCAAATAAGGGGTAGAGGTAGTCTAGAATAAAGTAATATATTAGAATTCAACTCCTAAGTGGGTTAAAAGTTTGAAAAAAGTCACTACATATTCCATGCACTAGGAAGTTAGTTCTAGATTATCCAATAAGACGAAATTACATATTTAAGATGCTAAAATCGACAATTAATATTTTAAGGGGTTTATTAGTTTAAGACAACAAGATTTTCAATGTAATTATTTGTTGATAGAAGAGCAATGCAAGTTAGAAATTTTAATTTGTAAGAAGATGGTAATTTTTTATATTGTTAGTGAGTTATTGTTTAGAAGAAAATATCCAACTTTACATATTTGTTTTGCTAACTTGTGTGAGATAAAGATAGCATTATGTAAGTAGATTATTAATTCAAATGAGGTGATTTAAACAATAACATGGAAAATCATGAGAAAATTTGGCAATTATTGCTCTACAATTACTTATTTATGTAATGGACTCGAGATAAAGGATTGAGATAACTCATTTTTAATTGCAATTGTATAGTGATCAGGTTAAAGAACATATTGATATAATTAAACACTTCTAATATAATTTACTTAATGATTATCAACTAAAAATAGACGAAATCAATTTCATCTTTTATTGATACATCACTAGAAGTTGATGTCTTTGTTTTAAGGAATTAATAAAGAAAAAATGGATATGATTTATGGAAGTAGGGTGGATTTGGATAAATAATTAAAACTAGATATTCTAAACTCCACTGAGAAACATTTTTATATATTATCATGGTGGAAGTCCATTGGAAATCAACATTTGATTATGCAAGCAATTGTATGAGACCTATTAGCAATTTCTGTATATACAATCGTTTTCAAGCTTACTTCCAATAGTAGTAGTTAGACAATGAGTCTTTATCACAGTAGACTTTATCCTAAAACTATAGAAGTCCTAATGTGTACCCAAAGTTGGTTAGATAGTAAAAATGCTCAAGATAAACTCTACACATCATGGTAGAATAGTGTTTGACTTTTATAATTTTAATAATCATCTATGATATCATCTTATATATTATTTTTTATATTGTAACAGCTATATATAGAGAATGTAAATACATGAGACTATTCATGCAACTGAAAGTTTTTCGAAGAAAATATTTGATCATGAAGATATATTTATTTATTAACCATTATGCATTTATTTTATAAAATTGTTACATAATCGAATATGATTTATAAAATAATTTTTATATATAAATAAAGTGCTTTGAATTATTAGCGGTTTCGACTGTAACGATTAGGTAATCAATTTTGCTATTGATTCGCTTTCTTCAACCTTTACTTCTCAATATACTTATTTTATGCAACTAAGACTGCTACCAAATCATACAAATGATGAATATAATTGAATTTTCATAAACTTGTGTGATCTTCTGCAGATGAACAAAAGGAACCAATGCTATTACCACTAATATAATGTATTTGGAGAAGTGTAAGTTCTATTCTCCATGTGTAGTTTCTAATCATCACATCTTGTCTAGCAATTATATTAGATGATCTAAACCACTGGATAAAAATAAATGTTTATATTGTCTCTATTGCTTTGACGTGGACATAATATAGGTCTTGTTTTGAACTGTTTTGAAAAAGTTTGATTGATTAACCAAAAAAGCTTTTGTAGGTTTAGGCTGCTTTAGACATGTTTCTTATTTTTTAGCATGACAAAAACACGATCGAATTTAGGATCCAACCGAAAACTTTGCACCCATTCAACCTTTGACCGAGTCTGAAGCAATATTAAGAAATTCAAGCCGAAGAAAAGACGTCCGACCTCTTGCCATCCCTACGTACATCAGATATTGAGTAGACTTTGATCCCAATTAGAGCTTGTATGAACACTCACAAATTCAATGAAGAGATCAAACGCAAGTCTGCTCCAATGAATGGATTCGGTTATGATGCGAAAAGTTCTCACTTGTAATAGCAATACGTTCCCTCCGTGCAGATCTATGAGAATATAAAGTGATGAAGACAAACAAAAAAGGGCTTTTGAATTTTCCTTTCAGTAGCAAGTTATTCTAATTGCTATTCTTCAACAATCAAATCAGTTGCCGTTTTAAAATACCAAAGCATTTCAAAGCCAGGATATCATCTCAAAGTCCCTCAAATGAGTCATCCATGCCCAGCATCATTGATGAAACTAAACGAATGACTGACGACCAGGTAGTAGGTAAAGTCCTCCAATTTTTCATTACCGCGAAATCATTATGGTTTCCTAGTAACCGTTTATTCGAGGCCTTGTGGATGGTGTTGACTGAATCTCGCGGGTGTCTGTCAGGCGTGAAAAGGGCACTTCATTATTACGATTGCCTGGAGCCCTCTGACCACGCTGTACATCAGAAGCCTTTGAAGTAGAGACTGACTTTGAGAATGCCTGTGCTAGCTCCAAGGCAGAGACTAATTTGCCATGCCGAGTACATGAAACATCAGCTGAAGCAGGTCTCGGCTCTTCAACGGTTTTGCGCCAAGTTTCAGGTTCAGGTTGCTGCTCTTTGGCGTCCTTACTGCTTCTCCATTTATCATTTCGCCAGTTCCTCCTCTCTACATTAGCTTTTTCATGCTCTACACGTTGATCTCTCATTTCCAAATCCCTCCCAGTCCTCCTGCTTGAAGCAGGACGGTCAGCTTTTTGACTGTGTTTAGTAGTTGGAACCATGTGATGAGATATCACTTCATTCTTGGAGGAGTTGACCCTTCATGCATAAAAAGAAACTCAATTTCGAAGACTAATACTGTTGGAATGTTATTAAAACATATGTTAATCTGTATGGACACTCCAACGCAACCTGAATTTTTTGATTGGCCAATTAAATACATCACCACAAACCATTCCTTGTATAAACTATAAGCAAATAGTATAATTACAGTGAAAAAAGGAGAGCTTCACATGATAAATCATAACTCTGAGCTAACATAACACATCATGCATGCCCCAAGGAGAGTCATAAGGAAACAATAATCACTCTAATAAGAAAATATAACTAGGAGAAATCAAGTTACCTATCAGGTAAATTGCTCTGCTCAGGATTATTGACCATCATGTCACCCACGCCTCTTTCCTTAAGAACCTATCAGGAAATATGGAAAAATGTAATATTAAGTTACACAACTATTAAATTAGATAATGACGAAGACTATAGCCTAATAGGTTCTAACAATCAAGCAAGTAATCAAAACAAAATGATTCAAATAAGTCATCATTGAAGGGAAAATAATAGGCTTATATTTTTCTTCTTTTAACAAAGGGGAGAACATGAATGATGGACAATGAGATTAGCTAAATTGTTCACACGCTAAAGGGTTTCATCTGTTATCTTTTGTAATAGCTTGGTCATTATTATCCTTAATAGTCCATTAATTTTACATATTAGTCAGTCTCTTCAATAGGAGCTAAAATTAGTATATCATTATTTTTAAAACTTTTTTGTTTAGGTTAAGACTAATAGCTATTAAAGAACAAAAGTTGATTACTTACCTTAACAAGATTAATTGAGCAAGTCTACATATTTTCATTCCCAATTTTTTCAGAAACTCTCTAGTATTGACTTTGGGAAGTGTGACTCTTTTTAAGAGTGATTCTTAAACCTCACAAGTAATTGATAAGAACATTTTAAAGAGTGATTCTTAAACCTCACAAGTAATTGATAAGAACGTTTTAAAGATTGATTCTTAAACCTCACAAGTAATTTCTAAGAACATTTTTAAGATTGATTCTTAAACCTCATAAGTAATTTCTAAGGACAATATTATAATTGCTTCCCAGTACAAACCTTATAATTATCTATCCTTCTGTTTTTATTTCTTCAATACTAAATTCAGCAAATATAAAAATTATGTAAAGTCTTGACATGAGGAGTGATGAATCATTGTCCAAATATAAAGTGCTAACATGCTTCACAAAGAGAACAATCTTGCATGACATCTGAAGCATGGATATAATTTCGTCGAAGATAATAATTGTATACACCAAGGTAATATCTGAGAAGTCATAAATCGGCATGATAAAATACATAAGATGAATACATACCACTTCCCGAGGACGAGCACCACCAAATAAAGAACTCCTGCATCACCAACCAAAGACATTAGATATAGTTCAGCAAACAGCAACAGATTCCATTATTGCTACAATTAGTAAAACGCATGGTAATGGCTCCCATGAAAAGCTTTGAATAGCCAGCATACAATCATAGCAAAAAAATAACGGCAAGAACTAATAAACAGAGAGAAAATCATATTACATGTTGAAAGGAATATAATGACTGGAAGTTAGCAACAAAAATTAAATACAAGGACTACAAGTTTCAGCAAAGAAACACATCACTTATTATTCGTTCTAATAGCCAAAGTTAGTTAGAAGCAAAATTATCCACTATTAACAAGGATAACCACCACTTCTAAGTCTTTAGCACACAAAAAGCAAGCATATCATGCTTTTTTCCCCCTTAGTCTGACTGTTGCATGCAATAGAACTCTTTAAGACATATCTGATTGGATTATTACTAAGGTGTAATATTAACTGAATTATATCTTCAAGTATAGCACCTGGTACCCCTTTCCAAACACAAAAATACAAAACATTTAAATAAAAGGTGATGCTCCATATTCAATATTAATGTGTGAGCAGTATCTTCTAACTCAAATTCACCAAATTCTAACCATTTTCATAGAAGACTGTCAAGCTACTGGATTGTATGCTTGACTGCAATAATTATGGCAGAATTAAACATTCATTTATTTAGGAATTCATTTAACAAATCTAATCTAAGAAGCCCAATTGGACATACTGAACTAAAAATTCTATCCAAAGCAAGCTTACAAACCTCTCTCTCCCCCAGTTTCCTTCAGATTGCTCAAGAATCTGTGACCGTGGTTTCAAATTCAATTTGGGACGGTCAACCAGCCTCCCAATAAATTCAAAGTCAGTCTTGGCATTATTTAACCCAGGCTTTTCAGGATTTGCACTTCCATAAAAATCATTTTCCTTTTCCATCTGTCCAATCGCAATAGGTCGCTGGTACCCCTATGTTTAGGCACAGGAATAATGACCATCACAGTCAACAAACTGTAAGCTTCAATAAACCATGGATTACAAAAATAAGATACCTGTCGATAACCGGTATCTGACGTGTCCAATGTTTCTGATTTTGGAAGCTGTTTTGACTTAGGGTCTTGCAATATTTCTGAAGGCAATGCTGATGCCAACCGGAACTCAATGCTACTAGCTCCAGTCCCAACCTCTTCAGAGCACATCTGAGATGCTCCCTTTCCTTGACTTGATAAGTCCCTTCTCACATCCTGATTTCCATCTTCAAGAACCCAACCAACTCCAACTTGACTACCATGTGGAATACCATAATCACCCTTCTCATTAACCACATCTGCATTATGATTCACACTGTTACCCTTTGAATAAACAAACTGTGGTACAAGTTGACTAGGATTCTTCGATTGCCACATTCCTGAAGATACCTTTTCGAGTGCACTAGCCCGAGAGAACTTAGATACAGAACTCGATCCGGATGATATTGATGAATCCACTACATCACCAGTACCGAGCACATCCTTCCGCACGCCCCAAGCATTCAGAGGATTATTTACACCTTGACTACAATTACTGCTTGAGGCTTTTGAATATTGGAGAACCAGGCCACTATTGGAGTTTGGATTTTGTGCTGTAACATTAACAGATGTTCCTCCACAAAATCTTGCTGGCATATTAAGGCCTATGTTAGGAGACTGTGGCACTGGACTTGAAACTGGTCTATCTGGTACTGTCACAGAGGAGCTCATCTTTAGGTCAGGACGCTTCGACACCGCACTGCGAGAGTTTTCTTCACTTACAGGTCTGCGAGAGGTAGGAGTTCCATCTAAAGGTTTACGTTCATCCTCATCAAAATTTCGACCAATCTGTGTTGCATGAGAGAGAAGTGAAGCTTTCTCATCAAAGCCACGGTTTGCACCAGAGGACTTAGGCCGTGGCCTGAGATCTGACCGCGTTATATTGTTTCCCCAATTGGCTGATGCGCTGAGGTCAGAACCAGACCTCAACATACTGAACCAAGCAAATCATAAAACCAGGTATAGTCAATAAGTGTTCCAAGTTTTGAAACATCTGCCTTAATGATAAAAGCTTGTGGTTGAGCCCCTAAAGTATAAAATCTGTATTTCATAATCTTCACTTCTGTACAAGTGACCAAATTCAGAAATTCCCAATACCAAATATAAAGAAGACTCATAAAGGAATGATTGGTGAGCTAATAACGAAAAAAAAGGGTTAAAACGAAAATCATAGACTATAGATTTAAAGATCTGAAACCTAAATCAAGCTCCAGACAAAGATGCGTATCTTAACTCATCCAAAAACAAACGCTGGATAAAATATTAAACGATTAAGTAGAGAAGTCAAAAGAAATGGAAGGGAGGCAAATGATATTATCAGAAATTTTAAAAAAGCACTCACAGACATCGCGGTGAAAAAAGAAAAGGGAAATAATTCGATCTAATTAAAGAAACAATAGAAAAATAAGAGAGAGAGAGAGGGTTACAGTCCAGGAGCAGAAGGTAACGGAAGATCCGAAGGGATAGAACCGCCATGGAAGTCCTTCAAAGACATGGTGGACGAAGCTTTCTTCTTCGACATTTTCCAACCAACAAACAAACCAGAACTCACTCCCTCTCTCTCTCTCTTTCTTCTAATTGGACGCTTCTAGTGCTTGCGAGGAGAGAACTGCGAGAGGAGAGAAGCAGAACAAGGGTGTCGAAGACGAAGAGGATGTACATTTGTTTTGATTTATGTCTTCGTATTTTGTTTACGTGATCATATAAAACGCCCGTTGCAATGTCGTACAGCACAATCCTGGCTAATATACATGTCACCTTGGGACTCAGATCTTTCATCAAAGTTGAACCTTAACATTCTTTGCATAATAGTTTCACTTAAGTCTGAGTAATACTTTAGCCTTTAACAATTCTCGAATTATTTACCTCGTATGCTCGAATGAACAATGTTACGAAAGAAATAAGAAAATAAAGTCAACAAAGAAATAAGAGAGATATGGTAAAACCAATATTTATATTACTTTCTCTCAAAAGAATACAAAGAATACTCTCTCTGCTTAAATGAGGAGAGCAAAACTCCAATGGGCTATATATAAGCACTCTAATTTAAAAGTCAAGTTATATTTAAAATTCCATTTAGACTGAACTAGGATCGTGCTAAGATCACGTTTATTTTTATTAAATTACATTACATGGACTAATTGGATGACATCTTATCCAAATAGGACTCTAATTGATAAGATAAAATCTACAAGATGATAGAAAGATAGAGTTTATATTCAAATAAGAAATCCACTATTTTTAGATGTTGAGTCTCATTGTAACTCTAACTCCTAGTTGTTGCCATATCATTCAATATCTCCCTATAATCTCTATCCGCTGATGATGCAGTGTGATCTTGCCAAAGCCTACATAGCACATTGACTTGATCCAATGCTTTCCACAACAAGTCCACTAGTCGTGATCAATTTATACGAGCATGGGCTAAGTCCTTAGTCATCAAGTCTTTAACCTGGGTCGAGTCAATCTTCACAAGATCCGAGACTCTACCAAAATTTGCATTAAGTCTGATCCTACTCGCCCATATTTGTTTTAGTGTTTTCGGATGCCTCCCTCATACGTATAATCCAGCTAACCTTTCTTCTAAGGTGCATCGTAAAGGTTATTAAGAAGTGCTTTGAATTTTAAGAGTCTAACAAACCACCTCACTAGATGAATTCGGCGCCCTCGTCGAATTAGTCTATTGGCGCTCCTATGCGAGTAGTTGCTTCGAAGACTCTTTAGTCAGCACTTGAAGATGGTAGCAAGTCTTCATATCGATTGGCACTTCACCCACGTACTATTGTCTCAATCCATCGGGGTTGCCTTTGCTTCTACTTGGACTCATCTTCTCAAGGCTTACTGCGCCCACCAAAGACATGATGAGAAGACCTTCATCAGCTAAACTTTCCCTGTCGCCTTGATCCTTTGCGATCTTAGCAATGATATGCTCCTTACTCGCCTTCCATTTCGAGCATTCTTAAGCATAGTTTAGCTTCTTTTCAATGATCATAGTCGACACTTGTGCTACTAGTGTTGTAGTCTCCTTCGTTCCACCAATGAATCTATAACAATTAACAAAGAAGGATTTTTCATCATCCATAACCATCATACCACCCAAACTTATGTACAGCACTGTCTTTGCTACCTTAAGGAAGTCGATCCCCAATATCATTTCGAAATCCTCAAGTGATACGACCTTGTAATTCATCTTGGCAAGCCAACTCCTTATGCTCGTTGGGTTGTTGTAAGCAGCTCCCATCATTGCTTGTGTCTTACCCATAGGGGTTCTTAAATTTGTCGTGGTCTTTGACACTCTAAGGCCCTACTTACACACCATCCTTTCAGCCACGAAGGAATGTGATGCACTCGTATCACATTCAATAACACAATCAGATTTAGCATCGCATCATCTGAAGATTCTCCCTCTTCTTCGACTATCAAGGCATTTAGCTTCTCTTTCCTCGAACATTATCTTGCATAATGTGATCCACCGCACAGATAACAAGCAATCTTGCCCATTTTGGAGGACACCTCCCCACTCTTGAAGCTACCATTTTCCTTGCTTTTCTCCTTGAAGTCTTCCTTATTAGAATCCTTCTTCTTCTTCCCCTTGGTATTCTCCTGTTGAGTATGACCTTTGCCTTTCGCAGAATTATAAGAGCTTGCCTTGGTTTCCTTTATCAATTGAAAGTCTACCAAGGCATTAGTGGTAGCGATTGCACCAACCAAGTCTTTCACATTTTACCTCCGCAACTCTATTTGCACCCACAGTTGTAACCCGAACAAAAATTTCAAGAGCTTGTCCTCGTCTGACATGTTTCCAATATCAAGTAATAAAGAACTAAAAGACTTAACATAGTCTCTTACCAAACCTTATTATTTCAATTTTTTCAAAGCATCCCTCGCAAGCCAGGAAGTATTGAATGGAAGGAATTGATCCTTCAACTCCTCCTTCATGAGCTCCCACATATCCATGGGAGTTCTGAAGTAAATCACTTGTTAATATAGAAATCACGTATAATATGTAAAATACACAAGAAGGCGGGTTGGATTGTGTTAAATCGTCTAAGATATTAATTTTTAAAATCTTGATTTTCTTAACAAATTTAGACGATTACAAAACAATGCACTTAATTTGATGAGTAATGCAACAATGGAAATTAGTGTCTATTCTTCTAACAATAAGAAAATTAAAAAGGTAAGAGTTAGAGAATATGACATCGCGATTTATACTGGTTCACCCTTAATCTTGGGCTATGTCCACTCCTCAAAGTTCATCTGAGATTTCACTATCTCCTTCAACGTTACAAGTATTATTTTTACACTTGCAGAGCCTCTTCAAGTCTCTTTCACAAAGTATTCTTTATCTGCTTCCTTAGCGTCTTCAAGCTCTAGCCTTTCTTTCACTTGAAAAGATATTGTCTGAGCTTCATGTGTCAGATGTATTTGCTCTCTTTCTTTCTTTCTTTTCTCTCATAATATTTTTCATAGTGTGAGCACTTGAGCATGGAATTTCTCTAAGTATGTTTTGCACATTCAGAATTGTCCCCCCCCCCCCTCCTCCCTTTTTTTAAGTTTACGGCTATAACTAATATTTATAACCTAAATCTCCAATGGTCTTCTTTGAAAAATCTGCTTGTAAAGTCTTCTAAAGTCTGTTATTAGTTGAATCCTGTAATCAACTCCAACTAACTAATGTTTTAGTACATTCTTCAATTACATCATTTTGTATATATTCGTATGCTTCTTCTAGTGTTTTAGACTTAATCACTTTGTTTGATCCATCTTAGATGCTTTATCTTATTCAGCTTTTACTTAAGTATCATCTTGGTTTGATGATTTGTGCCACATATATTTATCTACGCACTTAATAAATTCATCAAAACAGTTCACACACTTCTATTATTATTTGACTTTCATTAAAATCAATAGAAGAAGTAAAGTCTTCTTGACTTAACAATCTCCCCCTTTTTGATAATAACAAATAATCATAATATTAGAAGATAAAAATAATATTCAGAAGAATAAAGCAAGATATACAATGATAAATAAATAAAATCTAATTCTAATTATCCTTTATACTATTCTCCCCCTATTTGTTATTAATCAAAAAGATAATTCATTTTAGATGCTTCAAAATTTCAAAATACATTTGTTGAATATCAATGCGAATCGTCTTGAGGTCTTCTTCTATAGAAACACGTAGAAGTGTTATTTCCTCATGAAGATCACCCACTACATCACCTAGTTCATCAACCTTAGTATTAGTTTCCTTAATATTTTTAGCTAAGGCTTCTTGAACCTCTCTCTAATTGTGACTAGCTTCATTCCATTTGATGAAATTCTTCAAGAGCTCCGAATTAACAATGACATCTTGTAATATTTCACTAAGTGGATGAATTCAAAGACAGATGGTTTTCTAGGTGAATCGTCTAATTCTATAATTTTAATTGAGGGTAATTTGAAAGGTTATTTTCCGTTAGGGATATCAAGATCATCAGGTCTAGGTAATTTGTAAATCAGTTAACCTAGAAGGTGTAAAATAGTTTTAACTAAAGGAATGAATCCTAAGGGTTTGAAATGAATGAGCAAATGCACAAAGGTTTCTAAGTTAAAATCAATACCTTCAATTGTGATACTTTTGTTTCCTTTTGATATTGTGCCAACTACCTTGAAGCTTTTGTCTTTGGTAGATGCTCCAGAATTACTTTCTGATTCCTTTGATATATGATGTGATACATAGATGCCTACAGGTTGAGCTACATGACATACATCGTCTATGTTCTTCACTACCTCTTGAATCTCTTCTTCTATGAGATCATCTTCTCGTCTTTCAGGAAACTTCTTCTTCTTTCCTTTTTCTTTACTAACTACCGATGCTGGATGTCTAGGTTATACATCTGGTACAATCTTGATTGTCCTTCTGCTTGTCACTGGATAGATTTTGTAAGGATCTTTCGTAATGTTCAATGGATATGGTTCTGCTTTTTCATCTCGTAGAATACTATTTAGTCTTATTTATTCAGGGCTTAGAAGATATTATAGGTTCAATTTGAACCTTAACTTTCTATTTAGAAAGTTCTCTGATGATAATTGAACCTCTGTTACAATAAGGTGTTGATTCTTTTATGAGCTTCATCTTTAAATCTTCTTTCTTTACCGGTTGAGGAGGGTTGTAAGTTATGAGTTGCTATACAGATGATGTCTTCTTCTTCTTTTCAACAGTTTGTGTCTTTTGTGATTGGAGCATCTCGGCCTTCCTCTTTAAAGACACTTAGTGCATTGGTTGTTGAACTTTGCTTTCCTTCTTTTTTGGAAATGTCTTGGCTTATATCGGCTCATTAGACGATTGTTCAACCTTTACCTCTGCTGATATTCTTCTGGATGATCGAGGTTTTGCTTGTATTTTAGACGGAACATTTTCTTTCCTGCTTCATCTTGTTGAAAGCTCCCCTTGAGACTGTACTTTCAGTATGAAATCTACGTTCACTTCGTCTTGATCCCCATTTTGTGAATATTAAAGGCATTGATAACACTCTTAACATTCATCTTTACTCTATTTCCTCTATCAAGTAGGATTCCAGATTCTTTGAAGAATCTTGT
>JANSVA010000009.1:2603568-2628805 GCA_025504915.1 Erythroxylum reticulatum | reverse complement strand
ACGTAGCCCTCACTGTGTATACCCACTATTTTGTCGGAGCCCTTCACGCCTCTCACTTTGCCTTACTGTTCATTAATGGGATGAATAAGGTTGGGGAATTTTTAGGTCCAGCACTCCTGTTCACATACTTCACATCTGCACCAGCTCTTCTAATGCGACACCAAGTCGCAACTCTTCTCTAAATTGCAAACCCCCTGTTCCTGTAGCTTGATGGGACGAATAAGGTTTGGGGGTTTTATTATTCATGCCACTGTGCAATCCCTCTTATTTTCGCTCCATCTTTTTGCTTCTGTTGCTATGTGTTTTGCATAAAAAGCACAACTACTGCTATTGAATGCTGCGTTTCCACGGGACGCTTGCGTGAAACACGGACATTTTTTAGTGCTACTGCCCTGTCCAAACGTTGGCGTTTTCCTCATGGATTGCTACCATTTTTGTTTCATTTCAACTGCTGTGTTATTTTATTTGGCAGCTTCTTGGTTGTCTTCTTTTGTGTTTTATTTCTTATCTTTTAATTTTCTTCTTCTTACTCCATGAAGACAAGTAAAAATTAATCTTCGAAAAATGGCCCATATGTCAGTGCTTTTGACTCATTTTAATTTCTTTACTTCGAAATTGTACTTACAATCATATATGAATTAAAGTGAGTATCCTAAGCATTTTTGTATCATTAATCACTAAGTGTAAGTGATTAAATATATTAATAACTAAAAACATATCAATTTCCCCCACACTTTGCTTTTGACCGTCCTCGGTCAAAAAATTAAAATTAAGCTCAAAGACCCCAAAGCATTTACTTCATTCCCATATTTTCCAAGACAATATAATCACAAGCAAAGATGAGTGACTTTCAAAAATCATAGCAAGATGTCAACATTCCAAGCTTTTACTCATGATCAATCAAAATATCTTTAAAAACTAATCAATCTAATGGTAGACTTGGAAAATGTGTTTAACTAAAATATATCCATGGGTACACTCGACACCATTCATGATCATGACAATCTATATCTTTGCATATCATTTTGTTTCTCCACCACTAATGTTCACATGCAAAATTATAAATCAAAGGACTTTTTAGGCTTATAATGTGGGCAAAGGTAAGGTGAGATGTATTTAGGTCAAATAGTATAGAAGTCAACAAAGCTAATGAAACAAAGCAACGCTCATCAAAAACTGGGTACCGTCAGCTATGTCGAATGCAACATTTATATTTCACAATCCCATTCAGCTCTCATACCCAAACCACTTGAAGCATATATCAATCCAAAGGAATCACTCATACAATTTATGCCAACAATACATTGAAATCAAAAGAATGAGCTTTCCAAACCAACATCTACCTCATATTCAACATGCTCAAATAACACATTCACTACAACTCTAGGAAGATGCATTAATCATGAATAACTTTGCAAACCCATATGCACTTTCTCCTTGATAAATTTATTTAAACATTTTTTTTCTTTTTCTCTTTCTTTCTTTCTTTCATTTTCATTTTCTTTTGTTTTCCCTTTTTTTCTTTCTTTTCCTTATAAACTACACCAATATGGGAATTTCAATGATAAGACATAAAATAACATCCCAAAATTATAAATAACCCTCACATATGTACACCCTCACACTTAGAATTTTGTACGTCCACAACAATCACAAATGTTCCACTAGCTTTATAACTTGGGTAGGACATTTGGTTAAGTTTAAAAGCATAAAATGTGGTTTATACAAAAAGGAAGGCTAAAGCTCAAAGGAGTTTATTAAGGGAAAAATCATGTCAATAGGATAGGTTATTTAACTAATATAGTTTATGAAAAGCAAAGATTGCCTAATCACATATATGTTAATGCATGTGATAAAAATGTAGTCTAAAATAGAAATTCAATGCAAAATCGGGATGTACATGTCACAAAGGTCAGACATTATCAAAAGGCAATGAGACTGATATGGATATGTCAGTCAAATAAGGCTCAAAATCTCACCAACTTTGTCTCCCATTAGTCACTACTTTTTTTAAAGGTAATGCATATCGACCAATCACAAGAGCAAATGTACATGCTAAAGTTGCTATGAAATTCTGTAGCTAATTCACACTCTAATCATGATTATATAATCCTAGAAGCAATAGAAAACGAGAAAATTTTTGTTTCATTAGTTTTATTCTTTCTCTCATTTTGATTGAAAACTTAAAAACAAGTACAACGAATATATTCAAAAACACACATACATATAAAAATTAATACGGAAATGTAAAGGAAAAGAAATTTACTTCCCTTGGGTTGTCTCCTAAGAAGCACCTTCGTTTAGGGTCACTGGCATGACTCCTTCTCCTTATGTGATGAAATTGTGATCTTCAGGTATTATAGTTAGTGCCACTTCCATGCGAGGTAGTTCTTGATAGGGCCTTAGTTGATCATCATCCTCATTTAGCGTCTTCCCTATCCTCAGATTCTCAATCTTGACTGAGTCTGTACACTCTGAAAATATTTTGAACGTCTATTCACCTTTTTCTTCATCATTTAATTCGTCCAATAGTTTCAAAAATAATCATGGACTCAGTACTTACCTCTGAGCTAAAAAATGTGTCCTTTTCAGCTTCTAGCTCCATCTCCACTTCTTCAACACAAGCAATTCGTTGAGGGTTGACCTCAAAATTCTCAAGCTCCTCATCACTTTGTAAAGTTACCCATAAACATCTATTGGGTACACCTCAGGTTGATATGGCTGCTCCTCTTTGCGTTGCGATTCTAGGCCATTGAGCCTTATTGTCATTTGAACTGTAGGGAACCCACCCTCACAAGGAGCACGAGCGACGTCCCAAGTGACATCTGGACGCGCATCCCATAAGGGTGGCGTGCCACACTAGTCAAACATCAAAATGAACTCATTTCTCCTATTTTTAAATAGATTTTTGGAAACCTTAAACTAGAATTTCAATATGACTTCATTAGAAAAATTGTTCCCTGTTGTCTTAAGTTTCTAATGACACTAAAATCATTCAATTTGGTTTAAAAATCTAAAAGTTATAGCCTAAATATTTTCAGGTTGTTTTTAAACTGAAATGACACACTATACTCAAATTCCACCCAAAAATTGAAAGTGGTAGAGACTGAATTAAAATTAAATCTCTTTAGAGGATTTGTAGCTATATGTCTCTAGTTTATTCAAAAATAAGAGTCATCTCATTTGGAACTCGCTAGATCAAGATATCACTAAAATACTAATGTATGTTCAATGAAATATCCAGTTCATGCTCCTCCAACTGATACCCTTACTTTGATTCAATTAATCTTTTTCAAATCAAAACCAAAAGCTAAAAATTTTCATGGAGAGATAGAGAATTGTGTTAGGAATCCATTGGATGAAAAATCAGGTCATTTTAAGGTCAGACGATAAAGTTATGGTCAAGAGAGTGGAATATGCTCAGGATTGGGGGGAAATCGGAGGGTCATGATTGCGACCTGTGCGTGTGCAACCACGAAATGATCGTGACTTTCGCTCATCATTCGTAGAGTAGTGATCGCGCATTTTCATGATCACTACTTCACCCTTCTTGCTTTTTTTCTTCCGACTTGTATTGGTAAAAAGGGCATAACTTTCACTACAAATATCAAATTAAGGTTATTCAAAGACCATTTCGAAGAGAACTTCTAGACCTACAACTTTTATGTAGACTCCAAAAAGATATTTTACTTCAAAAAGCGCTAAAAATTGAAAATCAATGCAACCGTATCGAATGTCCATCTTATGTAACATCAAAAACTTCTAATGATCATATCTTTCAACTCCAATGTCCAAAAATTTCACACTATATATCATTAAAAAGCTAGAAACATAATCTACAATTTCTAAAAAGATAACTTTGTACAATTTGGCCTAAATCAATACAGTATTTCCCCTGAAGCTAGAACACAAATTCTTACCCTAATGGAAAACTTGAAAGTGAAATGAACAATTTGGAAATGTCATTGTCAAAATACAAATCATACTTCATTAACATCAAAATATAAGAGTTTTTACAAAGCTTTAATAGGCATTTCAAGTCACAATACATTAATATCTCAAAATCCCAAAATACAAAAAGATATATGAACAGTAATTTTCTTAAAGTGCAACTAAAGTCTTGTGGTTACAAATCTAGCTTAAAACACAAAAAGATGTAAATTTTGGAGTGATGCCTCGATTTTCTTTCGCTCGATCTCTTGCTCATCACCTGGAGATGGGAAGGAATGAGAGTGAGCTTAAAGCTCGTGGGTAACAGTTTTATGACTAGAAACAAGCAAAAACCTTGAACTATTCATTTCCATGGTAAATTTCACATTGAGATCTACAACACATATTTCCCAAATTCACAACTTATCAAGCAATTCATAACATCAAGAATAATGAATTCATCAAACTTGTCACAAATCATAAACACATCGGAATGGTTTGGGTGGATCCAAAAAAAGTAGAACGTACTACACATTTCCATATAATGGTCTTGTGTAGCCGTGAACTTAAGGGGGTCCATGAAGGAGCTCCATGCTACTAGCGGGCAAGCGGGAGAAGTCTTTTGTCAAAGTGCACTTGACTTAACTTAGGGGATCACCATAAACCCACATAATCATGCATTTCATATCTTGAAATCATATTACCTAAAATGGCACATTTTCAAAAAGTGAATTCATAACCATAGTATCTTTTTAACAATCATTTTCACATTCTTTTTTTAAATCATCAACACAATATCCACATACTAAACTCATAGCACTTTCTCAAAGAATTCAAAGAGAAATAAAATGCACATTTATAACACAATTGAAAACATTTAACTTTCTTGATTTGGAAGAAAAAATTATTGGCTTATTACTTAATTATAAAAATGTAACCCACCTTGATTTCCTTGCTTAATAAGTTGGCTTAAGGGTGTCTTTCCTCTTGCTCCTCTTGCCTCTCTTGATCCCCTTCTTGATTTCCTTCATAAATGACAAAATTTCCATTCAATAGGAATTCAATTTAAGAACTCATAAAGCACATTCACTAAAATTGACTTTAGATTGCTTAAGTCTATGTATTTCCTAAACTTCATGAATCGAAACCCCTTCCATATATCCAAAGTATAAAAATCAAACTTACCTTTAGTCTTCACCAATTTATGAGATCATTGGATCTAAAGAAAGCTCTTCCCTTCCTCTTTCTTTTCCCCTTCTTGAGCAACTTCAAACTCTCTCTTTAAGACTAAGAAAAGATGAAACCTAGCTCAAAACTCCATTCTTTTCTCTATTTCATCGAAACCCCTCTTTCTCACCTTTTTATTTTCGTATTTCACTTCTTCTTTCACCAATTTTCGTTTTTCTCTCCTTTAGGAAGAAGAAAACACCTCTCCCTTCTAATTTTACCCTTAATGAATGAGAAAAGTCCACCTTGCCCTTCCTTTAATGCCTTAGTGTCTTTAACCTTAAGTAAACTACCCAAAATACCCCTTTATGCCTTCTTACCACTTTTTATTCAACTAAGCCATGAAATAAATTCTACTAACATAGACATAATAAAATTAAAAAAATTAGCTCCCAAAAATTTACCTATTCAAACCTCATACTTATTTAAATCATGCTTAACTAAAAATTTTTTTTTGGGAGCTAACAGTTTCTCCCCTTCTTAAAAGATTTCATCCTCGAAATTCTTACCTGAGTCATTGAAGAGTTATGGATACTTCTCCTTCATGTCTTCCAAGGGCTCCCACGTGGCCTCTTCTACAAAATGGTTTATCCACAAGACCTTTACTAGTTGAACTGTCTTGTTCTCGAGGACCTTTTCCTTAGTATCCAAGATCTTCACTAGAATCTCCTCATAAGTCAAATCATCTCTAAACTAAACCTTAGCAGGCTGAATGATGTGAGAGGGATATGATCTATATCTCCTCAACATGGAAACATGAAAGACATCATGAATCTTTGACAATTCCGGTGGCAGTGCCATCATATAGGCTAGTGGTCCAATCCTTTCAAGAATTTCATAAGGACCCACATATCTTGGGCTCAACTTGCCCTTCTTGTCAAATCTCATGACTCCTTTCCAAGGAGATGTCTTAAGGAAGACTTTCTCATCGACTTCATACTCCATTTCCTTTCGGTGTGCATTAGTATAGCTTTTCATTCTATCCTGAGTCGCTTTAAGCCTTTGCTTAACTAACTTGACCTTGTCGACTGTCATCTGAATCAATTCTGGTCCTATTAGTTTCCTTTCTCCTTCTTCATCCCAGCATATAGGATTTCTACATCTCCTCCTATATAGTTCTTCATAAGGAGCCATCTGAATGATTGAATGGTACAAATTATTGTAAGCAAATTCGACCAATGGCAAATGCTCTTCCCAAGCTCCTTTGAAATCCATTACACATGCCCTGAGCATTCCCTCAAGGGTCTGAATGGTCCTCTTAGATTGATCATTTGTATAAGGGTGAAAAGCAGTGCTAAAACTCAACTTGGTTCCTAGAGCCTCTTGTAAGCTTCCCCAAAATCTTGAAGTAAGCCGAGGATCTCTGTCAGAAACTCTAGAGTTGGGAATTCTATGTAGTCTCACTATCTCATCAATATACTTTTTTGCTAGCACATGCAAAGAATCAGTCTGTTTAATTGCCAAAAAATGGGCTGACTTCGTCAAATGATCAACAATAACCCATATGACATCATGCTTAAACCCATCAGAAAATCCATAGTCACTCTTTGCCACTTCCATTCAGGAATGGACAATGGCCTTAACTTGCCTGAAGGTGCCTGGTGTTTACCCTTGACTTACTGACACACTAGACACTTACTGGTATATTCTGCCACATCCCTCTTCATGCCTTTTCACTAGAAATGCTCTTTCAGATCTCTGTATATCTTGTTGCTACCTAGGTGCATGACATAAGGCACATTGTGTGCCTCATCAAGTATCTCATCCTTTACTTCCTTGAAATTTGGGATACAAAGTCTGTTCCTTACAACCATATCACTTCAGATTTCTTACCATCTTGAATTTCTTCACGAAGCTTACTCAATTCTGCATCATGTTCTTGTAACTCCCTAACCTTCTCTCTGAGTATTGATCTCACTCTAAAAGTAGCAACAATATAATCAGGTTCCTCCTGTTTCAAACTTATCCTAAATTTATCCATCTCTTCCAATAACAACAGATAAACTATCTAAATGTGGGCTATTAAGGATTTCCTACTCAAAGCTTCCACCACTACATTTGCCTTCCCTGGATGATACTCAATCAGCAGGTCATAATCCTTGAGCAATTCTAACCACCTTCTCTGTCTCAATTCAACTCTTTCTAGCTTAGTAGGTACTTGAGACTTTTATGATCAGTAAAAATCCTCGTCTGAACCCCATACAGATAATGTCTCCAAATTTTCAAGGAAAAGATAACTGCTGCTAATTCCAGATCATGGGTCAGGTAATTTAATTTATAAGGTTTTAGCTGCCGCGAGGCATATGCTATCACCCTATCTCCTTGCATCAACACACAACCCAAACCTTTTCTTAAAGCATCACTATACCCTGTATAGCCCTCATCTCCCATAGGCAAAGCCAGAATTGGAGCACTTATCAATCTATGCTTAAGCTCCTCGAAGCTTTTCTGGCATTCATTACTCTAGATAAATTTCTAATTCTTCCTCAATAACCTAGTTAGTGGAGCAGCTATCATGGAAATTCCTTCCATAAACCCCCTATAGTAACCTGCTAGACTTAGAAAACTCCTCACTTCTGTCACTGTCTTAGGTGCATGCCACTTTACCATTGCTTCAATTTTTCTCGGATCAACATGTACCCCATTCTCAAAAATTACATGTCCAAGGAATACCACCTCATGAAGCCAAAATTCATATTTGTTGAATTTGACATAAAGTTCCCTCTTCCTCAATGTCTGCAATACTATCCTGAGATGTTCCTCATGTTCCTCTTCACTCTTGGAATAAACCAGAATGTCATCTATAAACAGTATGACAAACTGATCCAAATACTCCTTGAAGACTCTATTCATAAGATCCATAAATGCATCTGGAGCATTGGTCAATCTGAATGGCACGACGAGGAACTCGTAATGCCCATAACGAGTCCTAAAGGTTGTCTTGCTTACATCAGACTCCTTGATTCTGAGTTGATGATAGCCTAACCTGAGATTAATCTTGGAAAAGAACCTTGCTCCCTGCAACTGAAAAAGACCCTTGTTCTTAATAGTCACCTTGTTGAGTCTCCAATAGTCAATACACATCCATCACGTTCCATCCTTCTTCTTAACAAACAGAACTGGTGCTCCCTATGGTGATAAACTCGGTCTTATTTACCCCTTCTCTAGCAGTTTTTCCAACTATTCCTTAAGCTCCTTCAGCTCAGCTAGAGCCATCCTATAGGGTGGTATCGAAATAGACACGGTACTGGGAATCAAGTCAATGGCAAACTTGATTTCCCTTACTGGTAGCAAACCAGGTAAGTCTTCTGGAAACACATTAGGAAATTCCCTTACAACTGGAAAATCCTCTAACCTCCCTTCATTCGCATCAGTGTCCACATCATACACCAAGAAGGCTTCACACCCTTTTCTCATCATCCTGTCTGCTAACAAAGTCGAAACAATCTTAGGTGATGGTATCCTTCTATCTCCTTTAAAAGTCACCTTCTAACCATTACCTAGATCAAACTTTGCCTCTTTAAGGTCACAATCTAACTTCGCATAATATTTCTCTATGACATCCATTCCCAGTATCACATCTAGACGCTTTAACTCCAATGGTAACAAATCCACCACCAATTTAGTACCCTCAATAAACAATTCACAATTCTTATGCACTTGACTTATTATTACCTTCCTCCCTAAGGGAGTACTAACAATCAAGGGGCTATCCATTGACACCAATTTAACATCATGCAAAATCGTGCTTGTAGAAACAAATAAATGTGTGGAGCCAGAATTAATCAACAAATATACTGTAGAGTTAAATAATTGAGTCATACTCGTGATAACTTCAGGTGTGACTGCAGCTTCCTCCCTGGTCATAGCAAATACCCTAGCCTGAGCCTGACTCCTTGGCCTTCCTGGAGGAATAGCCTTCCTTGTAGTTGCAGAACTACCTACCTCAATGACCGGCCAAGCTCCCACTGTTTCAACTGTCCTTGGGGTTTACAACTGTGACCCCTCTCGCCTTGTTACTTAGGAATAGTCCCTGATCTTATGTTCCTTTTCTCTACATCGAAAACATGCTCTAAGTAACTTGAAGCACTCTCCTCTGTGAAGCTTCCCAAAATGCTCACATTGGGGTTTCATGTTCCTGCTCCTCCTCACCATGCTATTTCCTCCCACAGTTGAGGCTTGCACTGAAATTGCCCTTGATTGCTTGTTCTTATCAAAGGCACTACTCCCCACCTCACTCTATGTATGGAAGCTTTTCATACCCCTCTCAGGCATTGAAGCACTCATCCCCTTCTTAGAAGACTACTTCCAGTTCTTCCTCTTCTTGTTCACTTTATACTTCATAATCTCCAATTTTTCAGCCTAGAGTATGGCATCTACCAACTGCTGGTAGTTACAGAAGTTGTGGATCAGGACTTTCTCCTTGATCCCTAAATGAATTCCTCCCTCAAACTTGTGGAACTTTTGCTCCTTATTAGCAACAATGTTGGCCGCATATCGTGACAGCTGGGTGAACTTTAGTTCATATTCACTCACACTCATGTCCCTCTGTGTGAGATTTAGGAATTCCCTGGCCTTCTCTTGGATATAAACCCTCGAGAAGTACTTCCTCCTAAAAGCTTCCAAAAAGTCTCTTCATGTCAGTACTGGAGGCACAACCTGAATATGGGGCACTGATTCCCACCAATGAAGTGCATCCCCTGCAACAAGCTCATTGCATAATCTAAATTCTCCTCATCTGAGCACTTCATCTAAATCAGGACCATCTCTATCCTCTTCAACTAGGCTTTGGCCTCTTTTATATTTATAGTCCCATTGAAATCCACAGCCTTATACTTGCAAAGCTTATCATACTACCCATTCCTCTCTATTGGAGCTTGTACTGGAACTTATGACCCTTGACCCATGGCATATGAAAAGGCCTGAGCAAAGGCTTGAAAGAATCGTAGATCCATAGGGTTTACTTAAGGCATAGGAGGACGAGGTGGTAGCACCTCATGTTGCACACTAGGGGCCTCAGAATTCGGAGCAGAGTGTGTCCTCACGTCTTGTGGGATATAGGATTTATCTGTGCTCTCTTTGCGAGAGCAAGATCAAGTCGTAACTCCTCAAGTTCTCTTTTGAGGCAACATTTTACCTCCTTCAATATAAAACCATTTAAAAATCTTTAGTTCACACTAAACAATTTCAAATCATGTAAAACAATTCAAATCATATAAAACAATTTCAAATTAATGTAAGTAGTTCATTTAAAACCATACATGTACATTTCATGTCTTAACCTACCCATTTCGTGCCTAGGATAACCCTAAACCTAGTTCCTTTGATACCATAAGTGTAGGGCACCCTACCCTCGTGAGGTGCACGAGTGACATCCTAAGTGACATCCGGATGTGCATCCTACAAGGGTGGTGTGCCACACTAGTCAAACATCAAAACAAACTCATTTCTCCTACTTCCGAACAAATTTTGGGAAACCTTAAATTGGAATTTCAATCTGACTTCATCAGAAAATTTGTTCCCTGTTGTCTTAAGTTTTTAATGAAACAATTCAATTTGGTCCAAAAATTTGAAAGTTATAGCCCAAACATTTTCGGTCTGTTTTTAAACTGAAATAGTACACTATACTCAACTTCCATCCAAAATTTTTTCCAACCTGTATTGGTAAAAAGAGCATAACTTTCACTACAAATATCAGATTAAGGTCATTCAAAGACCGTTTCAAAGAGGACTTCTGGATCTACAACTTTTATGAAAGTATTAAAAAGATATTTTACATATAAAAGGGTTAAAATTGCAAATCAATGAAACTGTACCAAATGTCCATCCTATGCAACATCACAAACTTCTAATGATCATATCTCTCAACTCCAATGTCCAAAAATTTCATACTATATAGCATTTAAAAGCTAGAAAGATAAACTACAACTTCCAAGAAAACAATTTTATCTAATTCAGCTAAGATTAATACGCTATTTCCCTTGACATAAGAACACACATTTTTACCCCTACGGAAAAATTGAAAGTGAAATGAACAATTTAGAAATGTCATCGGTAAAGCACAATCATACTTCATCAACATCAAAAGATAAGAGTTTTACAAAGCTTTATTGGGCATTTCGAGCTACAATACATCATAAACCAAAAATGCAAAGTTTACATAACTAGAATTGCTCAAAATGCGACTAAAGCCTTGTTTTACAAAACTAGCTTAAAATACAAAAGTATGCATAATCGGAGTCATGCCTTGACTCTTGGTTACTCGTTCTTATGCTCTTCACCTAAAGATAGGAAAGAAATGGAGGGGTGAGCTTAAAGCTCGTGGGTAACAGTTTATAACAAAAAAATAAGCAAAACCTTTGAAATGTTCATTTGCTAATACAAGTTCTAAATAAATTCATAAAAGTATCATTCTCAAATTCATAACCAAAATTCACAACTATAAATTATGAATGTATCAAACTTGTTAACATCTCATAAGGACATAAGCACATCAAAATGGTTTGGGTAAATCCATAAACATGACGAACTACATATTTCCACATACTGGTCCTGTGTAGTCGTAAACTTGACGTACTATCGCAATCCCATATAGTGGTTTTACAGAGACGTAAACAAGAGGGAGTCCATAAAGGAGCTTCGTGCTACTAGCGAGTGGGCGAGAAAAGCCTTTTATTTAGTCAACGTGCACGTGACATTCTTGAATGGATTACACCAAACCTACATAACATGTAATTCATGAATTGAAAACAGTTTGCCCATATGGCACATTTTGGAAACTCATAAACATGCTATCTTTTGAAAAAAATTCATTTTCAAAGTTTTTTCACAAATCATCAATACAATTTACATATCAAACATATAGCAGTTTCTCAATCCATTCAAGAAGCAATAAAAACATCAGCTATGATGCAACTGAAATCATTAAACTTTCTTCATTCAAAGCAAACATTTGATCGTTTATTTACTCTATTATAAACATATACCCACCTTGAATTTCTTGCTTACAAAATTGGCTTAAGGATGTCCTTCCTCTTGCTCCTCTTGCCTCTCTTGATATCCTTCTTGATTTCCTTAAAAATGACAAAATTCTCATTCAATAGGAATTCAAATTTGAGAAACCATAAATCACATTCACTAAAATTGACTCTAGATTGCTTAAACCCATATATTTCCTAAACTTCATGAACCAAAACCCTTCCATATATCCAAAGTATAAAAATCAAACTTACCTTGAATCTTCACCAATTTATGAGATTAGTCACTCTAAAGAAAGCTCTTCCTCTTTCTTTTTCCCTTCTTGAGCAATCTCATACTCTCCCTTTAAAACTAAGAAAAGATGAAACCTAGCTCAAAACTACATTCTTTTCTCTACTTCACCGTAACCTCTCTTGCTTACTTTTTGTTTTCATATTTCACTTCTTCTTTCTCTCCTATTTTCATTTTTCTCTTCTTTAGGAAGAAGACAACACTTCTTCCTTCCTATTTTACCCCTAATGAAAGAGAAAAGTCCACCTTGCCTTTCCTTTAATGCCTTATTGTTCTTGACCTTAAGTAAACTACCCAAAATACCCCTTTATGCATTCTTATCACTTTTAATTAAACTAATCCATGAAATAAATTCTACTAACATAGAAATAAAATTAATTTGAATCCCAAAAATCCAACTATCCAAACCTCATAATTATTTAAATCATGCTTAACTTAAAAAACGTTCGGGGGTCAACATTTCTCCCCCTTTTAAAAGAATTTCCCCTGAAACTCTTATCTGAGTCATTGAAGAGGTATGGATACTTCTCCTTCATGACTTCCAAGGGCTCCCACATGGCCTCTTCTACAGAATGGTTTCTCCACAAGACTTTTACTAGTTGAATTGTCTTGTTCTTGAGGACCTTTTCCTTAGTGTCCAAGATTTCCACTGGAGTCTCCTCACAAGTCAAATCATCTCTCAACTGAACCTCAGCGGTCTGAATGATGTGAGAGGGATCTCATCTATATCTTCTTGATATGGAAATATGAAAGACATCATGAATCAATGATAATTTCGGTGGCAACGTGAACCTATAGGCTAGTGGTCCAATCCTCTCAAGAATTTCATAAAGACCCATATATCTTGAGCTAAACTTGCCTTTCTTGCAAAATCTCATGACTCCTTTCTAAGGAGATCTCTTAAGGAAGACTTTCTCACCAAGTTCATACTCTATTTCCATTTAGTGTGTATCAGTATAGCTTTTCATTCTATCCTGAGCAGCTTTAAGCCTTTGCTTAACTAACTTGACCTTGTTAACTGTCATCTGAATCAACTCTATTCCTATTAGTTTCCTTCCTCCTTCTTTATCCCAACACACAGGAGTTCTACATCTCCTCCCATATAGTGCTTCTTAAGGAGCCATTTGAATGCTTAAATGCTACGAATTATTATAAGTAAATTTGACTAATGGAAAATGCTTGTCCCAAGCTCCTTTGAAATATATTACACATGCCCTGAGCATTCCCTCAAAGGTTCGAGTAGTTCTCTCAGATTGACCATCTGTCTAGGGGTGAAAAGTAGTGCTAAAATTTAATTTGGTTCCCAGAGACTCTTGTAAGCTTCTCCAGAATCTCGAAGTAAACCGAGGATCTTTGTTAAAAACTATAGAGTTGGGAATTTCATGCAATTTCAATATCTCATCAATATACTTCTTTGCTAGCACATGTAGAGAATTAATCTATTTAATTACCAGAAAATGGGCTGACTTCATTAAACAATCAACAATAACCCATATGGCATTGTATTTTCTACCAGTCTTAGGCAAACCTATTTGAAAATCTATGGTTACCCATTGCCATTTCCACTCAGGAATGGACAATGGTCTTAACTTTCCTGAAGGTGCCTGGTGTTTAGCTTTGACTTGTTGACACACTAGACACTTACTTGCATATTTTGCTACATCCCTCTTCATGCCTTTCCATCAGAAATGCTCTTTCAGATCTCTATACATCCTGGTGCTACCTGGGTGCATAGCAAAAGGCGCATTGTTGCCTCGTCAAGTATCTCATCCTTTACTTCATTGACATTTGGGATACAAAGTATGTTCCCTACAACCATAAGTCCATCATCCCTCACTACTACTTCAGATTTCTTGCTTTTCTAAATTTCTTCTAAGAGCTTACTCAATTTCGCATCCTATGCTTGTAACTCCTTAACCTTCTCTCTGAGTATCTGTCTCATTTTGAAAGTAGCAACAATACAATTAGGTTCCTCCTGTTTCAAACTTATCCTAAGCTTAGCAATCTCTTCCAATAGCAGGAGATAAACTATCTGAACTTGGGTTATTGAGGATTTCCCACTCAAAGCATTCGCCACTACATTTGCCTTCCCTGGATGATACTCAATCAGCATGTCATAATCTTTGAGCAAATCTAACCACCTTCTCTGTCTCAAATTCAACTCTTTCTGTCTCAATAAGTACTTGAGACTTTTTTGATAAGTAAAAATCCTCTTCTAAACCCCATATAGATAATGTCTCCAAATTTTCAAGCAAAGATTACTTCTGCTACTTCCAGATCATTAGTTAGGTAATTCAACTCATAAGGCTTTAACTGCTGTGAAGCATAAGCTATCACCCTATCTTCTTGCATCAACACACAACCCATACCTTTTCTTGAAGCATCACTATAAACCATATAACCCTCATCTCCTATATGCAAAATCAGAATTGGAGCACTTGTCAATCTGTGCTTAAGCTCCTCAAAGCTCTTCTGGCATTCATCACTCCAGATAAACTTCTAATTCTTCCTCAATAACCTAGTTAGTGGAACAGCTATCACGGAAAATCCTTCCACAAACCTCCTATAGTAACCTGCCAGATCGAGAAAACTCCTCATTTCTGTCACTGTCTTGGGTGCATGCAACTTCACCACTGCTTCAATTTTTCTCGGATCAACCTGTACCCCATCCTCAGAAATTACATGTCCAAAGAATACCACCTCATGAAGCCAAAATTCACATTTCTTGAATTTGGCATAAAGTTTCCTCTCCCTCAGTGTCTGCAACACTATCCTGAGGTGTTTCTCATGTTCCTCTTCACTCCTAGAATAAACCAGAATTTCATCTATAAACACTATGACAAACTGATCCAGATACTCCTTGAAGACCCTATTCATAAGATCCATAAATGTAGCTAGAGCATTTGTCAATCCGAATGGCATGACTAGGAACTCGTAATGCCTATAATAAGTCCTAAAGGCTATCTTGCTTACATCAGACTCCTTAATTTTAAGTTGATGATAGCCTGACCTGAGATTAATTTTGGAAAAGAACTTTGCTTCCTACAACTAGTTAAACTAATCATCCATCCAGGGTAGAGGATACTTGTTCTTAATAGTCACCTTGTTGAGTCTCCGATAGTTAATACATATCCACCAAGTTCCATCCTCCATTTAAAAAATGAAAACGGCACTCCCTATGGTGACGACCTTTCTTTTATATACCCTTCTCTAATAGTTCTTCTAACTGTTCCTTAAGCTCCTTTTGCTCAGCTGGAGTCATTCTATAGGGGGTATAGAGATGGGTACAGTACTAAGAATCAAGTCGATAGTAAACTCAATTTTCCTTACCGGTGGCAAACCAGGTAAGTCTTTTGGAAACATGTCTAGAAATTCCCTCATAATTAGAAAGTCTTCCAACTTTCCTTCATTCACACCAGTGTCTACGACATGTGCCAAAAGGCTTCACACCCTTTCCTCATCATCCTATCTACTAACAAAGCCGAAACAATCTTGGGTTGGGTGATGGTGTCCTTCTATCTCCTTTAAAAATCACCTTCTCACCATTACCAAGATCAAACTCTACCTCTTTAAGCTACAATCTAACTTTGCACAATATTTCTCCATGACATCCATTCCCAGTATCACATCTGGACTCTTTAACTCTAATGGTAGCAAATCCACTACCAGTTTAGCACCCTCAATTAACAATTCACAATCCCTATACACTTGACTTATTATCACCTTTCTCCCTAAGGGAGTATTAACAATCAAGGGACTATCCATGGGCACCAATTTAACATTATTCAAAATCATGCTTGCAAAAAAAATGAATGTGTGGAGCCAAAATCAATCAACAAATATAATACAGATTTAAATAACTAAGCCATACTCGTGACAACTTTAGGTGCGACTGCAGCTTCCTCTCTGGTCATAACAAATACCTTGGCCTATTCCTGACCCCTTGGCCTTCCTGGAGGAATAGCCTTACTCGCCGCTACAGAACTGTCCACCTCAATGACTGGCCTAGTTCCTACTATTTCAACCCTCCTTGGGGATTGCAACAGTGACCCCTCTTGCCTCGGTATCTGGGGACAGTCCTTGATCATATGTCCCTTCTCCCCACATCAGAAACATGCTCCAAGTAACTTGAAGCAATCTTCTTTGTGAAGTTTCCCACAATGCTCACAATGGGGGTTTGCGTATCTACTCCTCCCCGTCCTTCCAGTGCCTTCCACATTTGAGGATTGCCCTGAAACTTCCCTTGCCTACTTGTTATTGGCAAGTACACTACTTCCCACTTCACTCTGAGTATGGTAACTCCTTTTACTCCTCTCAGGCATTGGTGCACTTATTCCCTTCTTGGAAGACTGCTCCCTGTTCTTCCTCTTCTTGTTCACTTCAAATTTTGTATTCTCCAGTTTCTCAGCCTGGAGTGCAGCATCTACCAACTACTAGTAATCATAGAAGTTGTGGATCAGGACTTTCTCCTTGATCCCCAAATGAATTCCTCCCTCAAACTTGTGACACTTATCCTCCTCATTAGCAACAATGTTAGCCACATACCGTGACAGCTGGGTCAACATCAGCCTATATTCACTCACACTCATGTCCCTCTGTGTAAGATTTAGGAACTCCCTTTCCTTCTCTTAGATACAAACCCTTGAGAAGTACTTCCTCCTGAAAGCTTCCAAACAATCTCTCCATGTTAGTACCAGTGGTATGACCTGACTGTGGGGCACTGACTTCCACAAATGGAGCGCATCCCCCTACAGTAAACTGACCGCATAATCTAACTTCTCCTCATCTGAGCACTTAATCTAAGTTTCATACTTCTGGAGCTTATCATACTTCCCACTCCTCTCCACTGGAGCTTGCATCAGAGCTTGTGACCCTTAGCCCATAACATATGAGAAAGCCTGGGCAAAGGCTTGAAAGAAATGTGGATCTATGGGGTTCACTTGGGGCTTAGGAGGAGGCGGTGACACTCTATGTTGCATACTAGGTGCCTCAGAATCAGGAGCAGAGTGTGTCCCTGCATCTTATGGAACATAATATTTATCCATGCTCCTTCGGGGAGACCAAGATCGAGTCATAGCTCCGTGAGTTCTTTTCCAAGGTAGTATAATCACTCCTTTAATATAAAACATTTAAAAACCTTTAGTCTATGTTTCATGTAAAACAACTTCAAATCATGTAAAACAATTTAAATCATATGAAACAATTTCAAATAAAGTGAAATAATACAAAAAAAATGCACGATGTTCATTTAAAAGAATGCATGTGATTCATTCAAAACAATGCATGTTCATTTCATAGTTCAAAGCTACCCATTTCATGCCTAGGATACTCCTAAATCTGGTCCTACACATGGACCTAAACCTAGTCACTCTAACATCAAAAGTGTTGGCACCCTGCCCTCACAAGTCACGGGCCTGACGTCTTAAGTGACATCTGACACGCATCCCACAAGGGTGACATGCCCACACCAGTCAAACATCAAAAACAAACTCATTTCTCCTATTTTAGAACAGATTCTGGGAAACCTCAAACTAGAGTTACAAATTGACTTCTTTAAAAACATTTTCCCCCATTGTATTAAGTTTCTAATGACAAAAAAATCATTCAATTGGGTTAAGAAATCTAAAAGTCTTAGAGGATTTGTATATATATGTCCCTAGTTTATTTAGGAATAAGAATCATCTCATTTGGAACTCTATATATCAAGATATCATTCAAATACTGATGTATGTTCCATTTCACGCTCTTCCAAGTGATAACCTTACTTTGATTCAATTGATCTTTTCAAATAAATACCAAAATCTATGAATTTTCATTTAGAGATAGAAAAATGTGTTAAGAATCCATTTGTTCAAAAATTAGGTCATTTGGAGGTTGGATACAAAGTTATGGTTAAAAGAGTGGAAGATATTCAGGTTTAGGGAGACTTGAGAGTCGCGAGTACGGCGCCTTCCTCTGATCTATTTTGGTAAAAAGGGCATAACTTTCACTAGAGACATCAGATTGATGTAATTCAAAGACCACTTAGAAGAGAACTAGAAATACAAATTATATGCAGACTTAAAAATGATATTTTGTCTCCAAAAGGGATAGAATTTCAAATCAATGTAGCTGTCCCGAATGTCCATCATATGCAACATCAAAAATTTCTAATGACCATATCTTTCAACTACAATGTCTAAAAATTTCATACTATATAATGTTCGAAAGCTAGAAAGATAACCTACAACTTCTAAGAAGACAACTTTGTCTAATTCATCTTAGATTAATACATTATTTCCCATGAATTCAGAACACACATTTTTACCCCTATGGAAAACTTGAATGTGAAATGAACAATTTAGAAATGTTATCATTAAAACACAATCATACTTCATTAACGTCAAAACGTAAGAGTTTTACAAATCTTTAATGGGCATTTTAAGCCACAATACATTATAAACCAAAAATACAAAGTTTACATAACTAGAATTGCTCAAAATGTGATTAAAGCCTTGTATTACAAAACTAGCTTAAAATACATAAGTATGCATAATCGGAGTGATACCTTGACTCTTGGTTACTCATTCTCATGCTCTTAACCTAAAGATGGGATGGAAATGGAGCGGTGAGCTTAAAGCTCGTGGGTAACAATTTATAGTGGAAAAATAAGCAAAACCTTTGAAATATTCATTTGCTAATACAAGTTCTAATTAAATTCATAAAAGTATCATTCTCAAATTCATAACCAAAATTCACAAACTACAAATCATGAATGCATCAAAGTTGTTAACATCTCATAAGCACATAATCACATCAAAATGGTTTGGGTAGATCCATAAACATGACAAACTACATATTTCCACATAATGGTCTTGTGTAGTCGTAAACTTGATGTACTATCGCAATCCCATACAGTGGTTTTACGGAGACGTAAACATGAGGGAGTAAATAAAAAAGCTCCGTGCCACTAGTGAGTAGGCGGAAGAAGCCTTTAACTTGGTCAACGTGCATGTGACATTCTTGAATGGATTACATTAAACCCACATAACATGTAATTCATGAATTGAAAACAGTTTGCCCATATGGCACATTTTGGAAACTCATAAACATATTATCTTTTAAAAAAAATTCATTTTCAAAGTCTTTTCACAAATCATCAACACGATTTATATATCAATTTCTCAATCCATTCAAAAAGCAATAAATGCAACAATTATGATGCAATTGAAATCATTAAACTTCCTTGATTCAAATAAAACATTTAATGACTTATTTACTCTATTATAAACATATACCACCTTAAATTCCTTGCTTATTAAATTGGCTCAAGGATGCCTTTCTTCTTGCTCCTCTTACCTCCCTTGATCTCGTTCTTGATTTCCTTTATAAATGAAAAAATTTCCATTCAATAGGAAATCAAATTTGAGAACCCATAAATCACATTCACTAAAATTGACTCTAGATTGCTTAAACCCATGTATTTCCTAAAATTTATGAACCAAAACCCTTCCATATATCCAAATTATAAAAATCAAACTTACCTTGAATCTTCACCAATTTATGAGATTATTGGCTCTAAATATCTTCCCTTCCTCTTTCTTTTTCCCTTCTAGAGCAATCTTAAACTCTCCCTTTAAAACTAAGACAAGATGAAACCTAGCTCAAAACTTCATTCTTTTCTCTACTTCACCGAAACCTCTCTTGCTTACTTTTTGTTTTCATATTTCACTTCTTCTTTATCACCTATTTTCATTTTTCTCTTCTTTAGGAAGATGACAACACTTCTTCCTTCCGATTTTACCCTTAATGGATGAGAAAAGTCCACCTTGCCCTTCCTTTAATGCCTTATTGTTTTTAACCTTAAGTAAATTACCCAAAATACCCCTTTATGCATTCTTATCACTTTTAATTCAACTAATCCATGAAACAAGTTCTACTAACATAGACGAAAAAAATATAACTTCCAAAAATTCACCTATCCAAACCTCATAATTATTTAAAGAACTTAAATTAACTCTTAATCTGAGCATATCATGAATGGTTCCATACCACATGAATTAACTCTTAATCTAAGAAAATTATGAAGGGTTTCATGATGCCAATTTACCGAAACATAAGTGAATTAACACACAAACTCTTCGATAGTTAATTATCTGACTTACTAACCTTTCCACAGACAATTACCGTGCAATTTATCCCTTCACTATCTTATACCTCACTTGGTTCAGGGTATGGCTATGTGTCAACTCCCACTAGACCGATTATGGTTAATCTAGTCCAAGTGATGTTAGTTCTTGTCCTAAGGATCTCATTACTCTATGTGTCATTGAAGACTCTCTTAATGACATATAAATGCTCTTGCTAGAGACTTCTAAGTAATGACCTCGAAAAGAGGATGTAGGTATCATCTCCTTCTATAAGGAGCGGTGAATCCTTTATTGGCTGCCTAGTTACCTTTGAATACCAATAGCTATACCCAATCACCACCCTATGAGTGACCTCATATTGAGGCAACAAGTATTGGTGTCAAAGCACAGGATTAGTATCTAGGATATCCTTGAGTACCTCAAGTCTAAGGATATTTACACCATTGCTATGATGAGATTAATCCCTGACATTTGATAGATCATCCATAAAATAATGTCATGCTAGGTCATCCGATGTACTTACTACTCTTAGTAAGCATCCAAATGTTAACTCTAAACATCACACGCTTACAGTTTATGAGATCCATTGCTTGATCAAATCAAGAAGTATAACATGTCCTAATTTATCCAGATTAACAATATCCTGTCTCGTTAATCCTATGACTAGGGATAATTTAGATACTAATATAATAGCATATGATAAGAATCTCATTATCATAATCTCATCATGATTTCCTTCATGCAATGTTTTATATCATTGACTTCATTAATTTGATTTAATACATATATCAATTCATAGATAAATGAACATCAAATTAATAAAATTGTCTTTCATTTTATTAATCAAAATAAATTTGTATAAAAATGCTAAAGGTGATTGCCTTTAGAGCACTACTCTAATAATTAGGGATAACATTACCTAGGTTAAATAATCCGAGCTTGTGTGATTATTGCTTAGATTGGTCAACTTTTTTTCATTTGTAAGGTAGATATCTGATTAAAACCAGAGACGTCTCCTAAGTTATCTGATAACTAAGAGAACGTCTCCTAAGTTATTTGATAACTAAGGTTAATTAGTGAGCTTTCTTAATTAACTATGACCTAAGGAAAAATAGGGATTAACATAACTTGTTGTTAATTTATGACCAATACTTTAGAGAGAGATGTGAAGACAACAATTCAATGAAATATGTTTAATTGGGTGTAGGCCGAGATTGAACCAAAGAACTGAGTCCCTAATGAATCCATTACTTTCATCATTTTTACATGTTTTTGTCAATTTGCTTTGTTAGTTAGTTTAGTTTTTATTTTCTTCTTTTAAACCAACCAAACCCCCCTAAACCTAAACATTGATTAATTTCATTTCAAAAGCTAGTCAAACACTCTCTGTAGGATTGACCTAGACTCATCGCTACTATAGTAGTAGGTCTAGTTTTATTTTGATGTAGCATTATGACGATTTGCATGTCACATTATAGTATGTCTAGGGTATATTAAGAAGTGGACATAAAGAATTAAGTGTATCTAAGCATAGTAAGGGAACAAATGGTAATTAATTTAAAAGATAGGAGTAAATTGATAATTTCTTTATTTCAACTTGGAAACGAATAATTATATGTGAAATATGGAGCAGAATGAAATTAATTGATGACTTTGTATACCAATGTGGGAATCAAAGGAAGAAGAAAGGCCAATGTGCAATTTTTCTAAAGTCAGCACGTGGACCAATTGGATTAAAGCATATGTGACCAATAAGAATAAGGAGATAGTTGGTTCATATGGGAGAATTATAATATGAATGAGAATAAATATAGTGAGAAATAAGAATGTATACAATCATTATAAATATTATGGTTAGTTAAAAGGAAAGAATGACTATCATTACCATTGATAGTGGTTGATTTGTTAAAAATATTGATAAAATAAAAATTGATAATTTTTTGTTCTACATCAAATTTTAATATATTTTAATTAATTATATTTAATTATTAAAAAATAAAAAATAATTAATTATATTATATATTAATTAATTAAGTAATCATAATTAATTAGTTATATTGTCATTAAGTATATTTAATTAATTATATTGAATTAATTATTGAATTAATTATATTTTATCAATTGTATTTTAATTAAGTATATTTGATTAATTATATCAAATTAATTAATTATATTGAATTAATTAATTAAGTAAGTAATTATATTTAATTAGAAAGAAAAAAAGAAAAAATTGTCACAAGGGTGACAAGGAGTTTCACGCCTGTGACACTTTGCTCCAGACCATAAATGAAACCCATTCTTTTAATATATGATGGGGTATGGAAGATTCCCCGAAACTCAGATATCTCCTATAATCATAATATAAAACTAACCACCTATATTCATTCCTTACCCATTGATTGATTCCCAAACTCATGAACCAAACACCCAGTAAATCCTATGTGTGCAGTAGGAATTAAGCATGTATGTTAAGTCTTGAAAGTGCATGAAATGGGCATATGGAGAGGAGAGAGGGATGAAAGTTTAGGGTTTGTATTCCAGATTTTTTCTCTCCCATTTTCTCTCTACTTCATCTTCTTCATCCCATCATTTTGCATGTAAGGAATTAAGCTAATCTTAGGTGGTAATCAAGGTAAAAGTTAGCGGTTTTCTCTTCATCTTTATCTTTTCTTGCTTTGCTTATAAACGATTGGAATTGAGATTGAGAGGTGAATTTTTGTTATTTCTTGTTGGTGAGTCAAGCAAAGCTAAAGAGGAATGGAAGGAAAAGGCATTAGAAGAGCTACTTGGCCAATTTTATGGTTTGGGACTAAGCTTACTTAATTTCTATGTGTGTGCATATTTGAATGTGTAAAAGATTGATTTAGATATGGAATAGAATTATGACTTGGTGTTACTTTGCATGGAATTGGTTGAATATGACAAGAGAAAGTAACGTTTAGTGAAATTATGTCTTAGGTTCTCAGTTCACTTGAACCAAACCCATTGTTTTGGCCATAACTCAGCCTATAGGCCTCTAAATTGGACAATTTCAATTGGAGATGAAAGTTAAGACATAGAAATAAAAAGCTCTACGAGATACCTGGATCTAATTTTGGATTTATATTATTGTAATTTGAGATTAAAAATAATGACCTAATGTTTCCCTTATAATGGAGCATCTTGTGATGTTTTGTGCTTATCTTATGACATAAAAGTCCAAATGGCTTCATATTTGATGACATGGAAAATAAAGACATAGGGGATCAAATTTTTAGTAGAGTATAAGGTCTAAGTTGAACATTTTCTATGTGAAAATTTTGTAACAAGTGGACACCATAGTGTAATTTGCTTCTGGGCGCTTTTTGGTTGCCCATTTAAGACCCACCTTGTGCTTAACCCAATTTGCATTATTTTGAGTTTTTTTTCCATTTTTTATTTCTGAATCATATAAAAACCTTTTTTTCTAATTTTTAAGAAACTTTGAAACCACCTAGAAATAGATGAAATATTATTAGACCCCATTTCCGGAGCCCAATAATCTGGAATCATAAGACGTCAGCATATTTTCATGTAGGGTTATTTCAGTGAACTCCCATTATCCATCATCGGTTCATCCTCATTCTCATAACATTTCATTCCACAATGGGAAAGCCCATACCATTCAGACAGCAGAATCACAAATTAACCTCTTTAAAACAATTGTAGCTCCATGTCTCTAGTTTATTTTGAAATAATAATCATCTCATTTGGAGCTCTACAGATCAAGATATGATTAAAATACCAAAGTATGTTCAGTAAATCAACTAATTCATGCTCTTCCAATCGATTTCTCTCACTTTCTCTCCTTCATTCCATTTAAAATCAACACCAACGGATACCAATTTTTATGTAGAGATAGAAAATGTGTTAGGAATCTATTAGTTTAAGAATCACTTCATTTGGAGGTCGGATGATGAAGTTATGGCCAAAAGAATCAAACATGGTTATGTCCTCAATCATATTGTACCTATCTTGGGATAATTGACCTAACTTTCACTAGAGATATTAGATTAAGGTCCTTTTAGGATGGTTTCTAAGAAAACTTCGAGATCTAAAACTTTTGTGAAGATCCTAAAGAGAGATTTTGCCATCTAGAGTTCAAAATCATGAATTTTTGAAAGTATACAGTGTATGTTTGTTAAACGGACATACACCCCTACCTAACAGACATACATGGGTCTGGAGAATTTTCCCAACCTATAAAGGTCCATTTAATGGACCTAATGTTCATTTAATGGATATGGACTGGGATAAGGGCATTTTCACACTCGAGAAGGTCTGTTTAACGAACCTAAAGTCTGTCTAATGGATATTGGTGACACAAAACTCCTTCCAAAGCATCTCCAATGGTTCCTACATCCATTCTATCATCACTTTCACTCATAATCTTTCCAAATTCACTTCTTCTAATGCAATATCACTCCTTAAACATTACCAAATTTAATGCATTAAACTCCCAAATCTCAACTCAATGATTCTTCACATACAACAAATTCTCATCATTTACTATAGTTGTCCCATATATATCTTATGGAGCATTACTAACTTATAATGAACATCTCCCAAAATGGCACTTTTTCGAAGACATGATTTTCTTAACATTTTGCCACAAAGGCATATTTCAAAAACACAATTGTCCATGAACATGAAATATGTCACAT
>JANSVA010000009.1:2588589-2603468 GCA_025504915.1 Erythroxylum reticulatum | reverse complement strand
GGACACCTGTCCATTTCTTATCCACTTATCCACTTCCCTTTATTAAAACTTACTTAAGTATAATTTATACTTAAGTTATGAATTAATAAAATCACTGTAATAACAAATCATTATCCCTTACTCACTTTTAGATTTTTCCCATAAAATATCATTTTAGGTTAACTTTATATGTTCTATTTGACCCCGACACTGAAGTCATTTGCAACACTTTCTCCTAGAACATGTTCCCCTATGTCTTATGTCTCTTGTTTACTCCAAATCAAAACCATCGCATTTGAAATCCTATAGATCCAAATATCATCAAAATATAGGAACATGTTTAGTAAAATATCTAGTTCATGCTCTTCCAACTGATACCCTTACTTTCATTAGAACAATCATTTTAAAGTTAAAGCCAAAAGCTATGATTTCTATGGAGAGAGATAGAGAAATGTGTTATGAATCCAATGTTTTAAAAATTAGGTCATTTAGAGGTCGAATGACAAAGTTATGGCTGAAAGAATCAATCAAGGTTCTATCTACGTAAGACAAAGCAAAAAGTAGACGAATGACAAAGCAGACGAATGCAATAAGCAGACGAAGCAATAAGCAGACGAAGCAATAAGCAGACGAATGGCAAAGAAAATGAAAGCAATAAGCAGACGAAGCAATAAGTAGATGAATGCAATAAGCAGTCGAAGCAAAAAGAGGAGACGAAATAAAAGTTAACTTAAGACGAAGCAAAGTCAACTTAAGATGATGCAACTCTTAAGGTGAAGCAGAGTCAACTTAAGACGATGCAACTCTTAAGGTGATATGATGTCATCACAGATGATGTGATGTCATCACAAAAGATACATCTTTACAGATGATGTATCTCTTAAGACGAAGGACATCATCATAGACGATGCATCTCTTAAGACAAATGACGTCATCACAGACGATACGTCTTTACAGACGATGAATTTATTAAGACGAATGACGTCATCATAGATGATACATCTTTACAGATGATAAATCTATGCTCCTGAACATCTTCCCCTTATAAAGACCATAACTTTCTACTCCACTATCTAAAACTCTGATACTAAATATTCTCAATAAACTTCTCCAACGTATTGTCCTTCATTAAATCCAACACTTAAATTTTATTTCTAATCTTTCTATTCCATTTCATTATACTCATTCACTATAACCACAATCCTCAATCTATCCCATTACTATTCAATATACCCGAAATGTTAATGAGTTCATGTACAATTATTTTCATGTGTGTAAAGATTCAAATTCACATGCATGTATGCTGACATTCTGCTGAGCATTAAAAGCAAATTTTTTAAATCTCACATTGCTATTCTATCCATTATTGAAATCTAGGTTCTAACCCTTAATATGGGGACGGGATGTTACATAAATGCCTTATTTAGATACTATATGACCTAAGAGTACTATTTGATTAAGCCAAAATTCACACTTACTAAACTTGGCATATAACCGCTTCTCTCTCATTGTCTATAAGTCTAATCTCAAGTGTTCAGAATATTCCTCACTACTCTTTGAATATACCAAAATATCATCAATAAACATAATCACAAAGTGACCTAAGTAAGGATGAAATACCTTATTCATCAATGCCATAAAAAATGTTGGAGCATTTGTTAATCAAAAGGCGTCACCAAAAATTCAAAATGCCCATATCGGGTCCTGAACATACTCTTTGGTACATCAACTTTTGCTATCTTCAATTGATAATACCTTGATCTCAGGTCTAATTTAATTAACACTTGAGCTCTCTGTACCTGATCAAGTAAATCATCTATCCTCAGTAAAGGATACTTATTCTTCACAATCACCTAATTCAACTGTCTATACTCAATGCACAGTCTCAAAGTCTCATCTTTCTTCTTTACAAATAGAACTGGGGCTCCCCATGGTGAGACACTAGGTCTGATAAGACCCTTATTTGATAACTCTTACAACTGGGTCTTAAGTTCCTTAAGTTCCATAGGTGATATCCCATACGGAGGAATAAATATGGGAGCGATACCTAGAATGAGGTCAAAAGTGAACTTTATTTCCTTATCTGAGGATAATCTAGGTAGCTCACTGGGAAACACATCTAGGAAGTTCCTAACAACAGGAATGTCCTGAATGATCTGCTTAGTAATGGTGCCAGTCACATAGGCTAAATAAGCCTGACATCCATTTTGAATCAGTTTAAAGGAATTCATTGAGCAAATTAATCTAGCTGGCATTGATTGACTAATAACGCAAAATAACACCCTTGGTTGATTTAGAGATTCAATAATCACTTCCTTAGTGTAGCAGTTCGTCCTATGTGCAATAAGTCAGTCCATACCTAGAATAAGGTTTATCTCTCTCAACTGCAATACTATCAGGTCAGCTTCTAACCTTGCTTGATCAATTTACAAGCTTCCCCACTCACTGTAGTACTACCTACTAAAGTACTCACTTCTAAGCCATATCTCAACATCTCTCTTTTATATTACAGTTTAGATGCCAAAGTGTGGTATAACAAATGAACGAGTAGACCCTGGATCTAACAATATAAATGCCTTGAAATTAAAGACAGATAACACACATACAATGACATTGGGGGATTTTTGTGCCTCTTATCTGGTGATGGCATAGATCCTAGCCTAGGACTGCGGCTAATTGCTCTGCACTTTAGTACCGATCTTGACTGCACTAAAATTTATTGAATTCATTTTACCTCTACCTCTACCACTCCGTCCTACTCTACTAACTCTACTCTATTGAACAGTCATTTTAGTTACTGATCCCCCTCTCATCCCAGACTGTGCTCTAACAATGGTGGGACAATCTCTAATCTGATGCTCAAAAGAGCCACATCGCAGGCAGGCTCCCGATAACTTCCAACATTCTTGACCATGTCTTTTCCCACAATGTTCATAGTTGGGCATCTGTTGCATTTGCCCACTATAGGACCATCCTCCAAATGCCTGACCTCTACTAGAATAGACAAAATCATCTCTTAGCCTAAACCCTAATTGTTTTGATCTCGATTGTGATCGTGATGACCTATTATGGCGTTTACTAAATCTTTTGCTAGAATCAGCTTGGAACTAACCCTGTCTCTTCATTATAGACTGTTGCTTATACTCTCCTCGTTCATCTTTCAATAACTGCTCAATTCGAATTAAGACAGCTCTTAGCTTAGTAAAGATACTAAAATTAGTAATGGCTAACCTCGTTCTAATCTCCATATTTAACCTATCTTTAAACCGCCTACATTTGTCTCCCTCAGTTGGGATCGGAGTAGTGGCATAACTCAACAATTCATTAGACTGCACTTCATACTTAGCTGCAGTGAGGTCCCCCTATTTCAAGTCGAGGAACTCCTTCATCTTTCTATCTATGTAGATCTTTGGCATGTAGTTCTCCTTGAAGACCCTTAAAAAGCCTTCCCACATTAGTCTACAAGGTCGAACCGAGCTACTAGGAACAATCTTCGACCACTATTAAGTTGGGGCTTACAGTAACGAGACAACATAATCAAGCCTCTTATCAGATTCATAATCCATATAGTCCAATATCCTTTTTATCCTCTCCAACCAATTTTTTTCCTCAGTAGGGTCTGTACTTCTATAGATGTCTACAACCTTCTGCTCACTTAGTTTGTCATACCTCCTTTCTCTCCTTTCAGGAACTCTCTAAGGTATTTGTTCAGACTGGGGCATAGGGGACTCTTTATTGATTCCTATTGACTCAAATTCAGTTGATTCGATGACTCGATCTCCTATAGAAGATGACCAATAACAAGCAATAATTGTGATCACTGTATGAGTCTCCCGCTAAATTCCATACCAAACTGCTCCTATATATCCCTAAGGATGCCAAACCCTACTCTAATACAAAAATTGTAACATACCACTCTCATAGAACATTTACCCAGCATACTAGAGTATATTCGAGCATATACCCTATAAGAATGGCATGTTGGAGCATATCACATTATCTTAATTATGGAATCACATATATCACAAGATTCTCAAAGATTGAATTTTCCCATTCCATTAATAAACATACACATACATTGTCATTACAATTCATAACTCATTTATATACATTCATAACAAATGAGAGTCTATAACTCCATACAAAATGTGCTACGTGAAATGGGATACTGACCAGACCTTTGAGTTATGTTGTCATTAAAACGTAGGAATTGTATATATACTTTATCAGCTTAGAAGCTAGCACTCCTTAGACCTGAAAAACAATGTTGCAATTTTGATGAGAAAGTGAACCATTGTCAATGTGCTCACTCATGTCAGAAAGTAATAACAACTGTAAGGTCCAATTCATCAAACATAACATATAATATAGTAATTTATACTACATCACATTCTTCAGATTTAGGTAATTCAATATTTCACCTTTGTTTAATAAGCCATGTCAATTCAATCATTCAATATGGCATATCAATTCGATCATCTAATATACACATGAATGTCTATGCAAATGCATATATGACTCCACTTCAATTCACTTTGTTATGACTGAGCACCTATACTGTCTTGTACCAGTAATGGATACCGAACTCATTTATGTCCCATATTTGTTGCAGATACTGGGCTGATTACATCTAAGCCTGAGGCTTTTTATCACATTTTAAAGCTTAAAGATCTTTTTCACACATCGGCTATTCTGGTCATAACTCCTTTATCTATTCATGCATTTCAATACAATGAGATGTGACAATTTACAAATTATACATTCAGTATTCCTCATTCGATGCATACAATCCATATATCGCTTCCTTCAAATTGAAGTCCGGTATTTATATTCTAGTTATTGATACATTCCACATTTAACATATAATTGGAAAGCATTTCCAATACATTCCTAAATATCAAGCTCCTCGAACTATCAAAGTTTGGAATCATCACATTCATATAAATAACAATTCAATAATTAAAAGTTAATCAAAATCATTTCATTCATAGTAGGAAACATCTAGGTTGACTCACCACATATATAATTCAAAAAAAAGCACATATATAATTGAGTTTACACATCGAGGTTGACTCACTACACATATAATTGAAACAAAAGCACACATATAATTCAGTTTACACATCTAAGTTGACTCACAGTATGATTCAATAAGCTATTGCCTTGACGATTCAGTAATGTCTGGGTGCTAATGATTGACTTGAGCGTCTATAGTCATGTAACACATACATAGTTCATGCATCATTAAGTTATTTAATCAAATGAATATACAGTTATGCACTTGTATATGTGTCATGTTCCATGCATGCTTAATTGACGTTCTAGGTATGTAACTTTATATAAATATTTTAATCCAGTCCTAATCTATCCACCATACATTTATTTAAATTCCCATTAATACTACCTTCATATTCTTCAATATTCATTTTGTAACAGCCATATACCCCCTAGGAGGATATACAAATGCTACACAAAACTGAACCAAAACATTACGTTTCATTAGATCGTATTTTTAAACAGAACATATCAAACATATTGTACTTATCCAAATACATGACATAACATTAAACGCCAACTTGTATTAATGTTATTACAAACCATTTATAGGATATTACAAACCATATCCACAAATATACAAAATGTCTCATTACACTAATTACAACCCAAAAAAATCAAAACAAAACAAATTGAAAATTTCCAATAAAAAACACATTCTTCTTAGACATAGCGGTTGTCTTTGTCCCAAACTTTAAACCTTCTTATTAGAGCCTACATGGAGGCAAAACCATCGTGCTAAGCATAAAGCTTACTGGGGAATAACTAAACAAGGTATAAACTGGTGACTATTTCTAACAATTGCTTAGCATTAACATATATTGAATCAGATCATATCACAACCATATTTAATTTACCATATTATAGACTAATCCAAACATTATGTGTCTTAGAACAAATTATGATTCATCAATATAGAACTTTCTTGCATTGAAACAAAACTCATAAATATCAAAACATGATGTATATGTATCGGAATTGAATATCAAAATAGGATATAATTCTTTCAGATCAGAGTATGTTTTGTATCAAATTAGAGCTCATCTTGTATTAGATTGGAACTTGTTTATATCAAAACTGAACATATATCAGAATACAAAACAAGTTAGCCTACTAATTCTTTTTATAGAAGTATGTAATGGGACCAAAACAAAAGATACCATGAGTGGTATCTTAGAAACAGAAGAGACTTATGTATCAAAATCAGGGGACATGGTAATGTCGACAATTAGGGGACACTGTAGTGTTAATAATCAGGGGACATCTTAGTGTCATGTTATAAGAGTAGCTGCAGACCCTTCTAAGAATGCCTATTTACCCATAACTAGCATTTGATAGTTTTAAAACAAAACATTTACATTTCAAAATCCTTATGTAAAAGTTATATTGGAAAACATATGAATTTATTCCATTTTGCTCAACTTGAACATATTCATTCACATTTGATCAAACTCAACATGCCTTATAAACATAAGCATTTGCAATAATGCACGAATGGATACATCAATTACTTACATTTTACAAGTACTTACCTAAGTTCCCAATTCATAAACATTCATAACTAACACATCACTTATATCATTTAAATCACATTTGTGTTTATAAGTACACTTCATTTCTTTAATAACTTGTAAGTTCCAAATTAGATACTTTGATATCAAAATAATACCTTCCATAAGTTATTACCTCAGTTGAAAGTCCAAAACCTTTTCAACCTTTAACCAGTTTATCTAATCTCAAACTAGGTTCATTATAAACCCTAATCAACTTTAATATACCAATGTAAGGTATTTTATCCTCCTATAGTTTAGCGATTGCATAAAACAATGATTACCATGTTAAGGCCTTTCCCACGAGTGTAGGGTACATTCCCATAATTATGACAAAAGCTAATGTATTTGCCCACGATCATGGGATGAGTGCCACAATCATGGCCTCACTATTATCCTGTAGATTCTAGATCCAAACATCTTCTTTCCAAAATCTAAAACACTAATATGACAATCACTAAATCACGCTTCAAGTTTACCTCAATTACATGCAAACTCCTCATTAATTTCATATCCAATTTCAACTTAAAATCTCTCATTTATTAGCTCACAAACCATTAGTTATCATGTAATAAAATCCATAGCAAAACTTGTCAAATAAGCATTCAATATCTCATTGCATTATCAATTCAACATATATTCCATTCCAATTCAATAATCATAGAATTTGTAATAATCCATACTATCAAGTTTAGAATTCCCTTACCTTCTTAACTTCAAATTTTCAACTTCAAAGAACTAACTATACCAACCTATCTGAGAAACCAATACACAACTTCAAAATCAATGTGAAATTATGTTAATCGTAGCATTAAGAAGAAAACATAGAAAATAAAAAAATCTAGCTTCCTTGTTGCAATATTTGGCTAAGAATTTAGAGTGGTAACCTATAGATTTGTAGTAAAATTTCATAGTTGAAGGAGAGAAATAGTTTCGAAGGTGATTGAGTAAGAAGAGAAAGAATAACTAGTAGAAACACTTCTGACCTAGCTAGACTCGTTTAATGCTAGGTGTCACTCTCACCATAAAGCATATGTCTCCTTTTCATGTATGATATATGTCCTGCATTTAAGCTACCAATTGTCACACTTCCATTAAGCCATTTGTCACTTAATGAATGCTGCCAAATGCCACAGTTCAATCAGTCCACTTGTTACTTAACCAATGTTGCCAAATGCCAATGCATTAGCTATACCAAATGTCACTAACTCATAAGCTTAGTCATTCCAATTTTTCATGTACCAAATTGACAATTTTCCTAGTCCAAATGTACATTTTAATACCTCAATTCTCAATTCTCTAATGGTGGTTATTAATTCCAAATCACTAAGTATATTCCATTACACTAAAATTCTAGACATATAAAATTCACGTTCAAATCGTAGCTTAATTTTTAATGCCTATGACATATGTACTTTCATGAACATATAACATTTCAAGTAGGGTACAATCTGGGCCTTACAATTCTCTCCCCCTTAAAGAATTTCATCCTCAAAATTCATATCTAATCAAAATAGTTTAGGGCAACTAAGCTTTCATGGTATCTTCTGGTTCCCATATTGCTTCCTCAAGTCTATGGTGTTGCCAAAGTACTTTCACTAGAGGTATTTGCTTATTTTTGAGTTATCAGACTCCTCTGGACAAAATAGATACAAGCCCTTCTTTATAAATATAATCCGATTGTACTTGGATTCTAATATAGGAATATTATGAGTATCATTAAACTGATATCTTCTTAGCATAGAAATATGAAACACCTTATGCAACTTGGCCAATTCTTTAGGAAGAGATAATTAATAAGCTATTGGTCCAATTCTCTTAAGAATCTCATAAGGACCAATATATTATAGGCTGAGCTTACTTTCTTCCCAAACCGAAGTTTTTGTTACCATGGTGACACTTTCAAGAATACGTTATCACCTACCTGATTCAATCTCTTTTCCTTTTAGATCAGCATAGAACTTCTACCTATCACTGGAAGCTTTCAATCTTTATTGGATAACTTAAACTTTCTCTTCAGTAACTTTTATAATATTAGGCCTGATCATCTTGTTTTCACGTAATTAAGTCTAGCATATTAGAGTTCTACACTTCCTACTAGATAGAGCTTCATAAGGTGCCATGCTAATGCTAGTCTGATAACTGTTGTTATAAGCAAAATCTATTAGAGCAAGATAGTTATCCCAACTTCCTGGGAATTCTAACACATACCATGAAGCATATCTTCTATTATCTGGATAACCCATTTAGATTGTCCATCTGTCTGGGGATGGAAAGTGTTACTGAACTTGACTTAAGTACTCAAAGCCTTTTGCAGACTTTTTTAAAATCTCGAATTAAATCGAGGATCACGATCAGAAATAATAGAAAATGGTACTTCATGCAACCTCACTACCTCATTTATATATATATCTACAATCCTATCTAATGAATAATTAGGAAAAATAAGTAGAAAATGAACAGACTTGGTGAACTTATCTATAATCACCCATATAACATCATGCTTCCTTTAAGTGAGAGGAAGTCTAGTGACAAAATCTATATTAATGTTACCCAATTTCCATTGAGGAATCGAAATAGGATGTAAAAAACTAGATGGAACCTGGTGCTCAGCTTTAACTTGTTGATATATCAAACATTTACATACATAATCCACTACATCGCGTTTCTTACCTGACCACCAGTAATGCTGCTTCAAATCTTGATTCATCTTATTTCCACCAGGGTGTATAGTAAAGATAGTATTATGGGCCTTAAACAATAAATTTCTCTTTAACTCATCATTAGCTGGCACACATAATCGATCCTTATAATATAAATCACCATATCCTTTCACAAAAAAGTCAAGTTGTTTGCCTTCCTGAGTTGCCAAGATAAGTTGTTGCAACTTATCATCAACTTTCTAAACATCACAGATCTCTTGTATCAAGGTAGGCCTATCTTTTAACTGAGTTATTAAAGTCCCATCAAATGCATGTCTGCATTCACTTTGCTACACTGACAATGGTAAAATAGTCTTTCGACTCAAGGCATTAGCCACAACGTTAGCCTTACCAGGATGATATTCCATAATATAATCATAATCTTTAAACAATTCCAACCAATGCTGTTGTCTTAGGTTAAGCAAATACTTTATACTTTTATGATCAGTAAAGATCCTGCACTTTTCACCATAAAAGTAATGTTGCCAAATTTTCAAAGCAAACACTACTGCTATAAGTTCAACATCATACATAGGATAGTTTTGTTCGTATGGCTTTAATTGCTTAGAGGCATATGCAACTATATTTCCATTTTGAATCAAAACACAAACTAAATAATTTCTAAACGCATCACTAAACATAATATATTCCTTACTAGAAGTGGGTTAAGCTAATACAAGAGCTTCAGTAAGCATTCTTTTTAATTGACCAAAACTAGTCTGACATCTAATAGACCATTCGTATTTCACTCCTTTTTGTAGTAATTTAGTTAAAGGGGATGTTATCACTAAGAACCCCTTCACAAACTAGTGTTAGTAATCTGTCAAACCCAAAAAACTTCTCACTTCTATCACATTCTATGGTGGCTTCCAGTTAACAATTGTTTCAGTCTTATAAGAATCAACTCTAATCTCTTAAGAAGAGACAACATATCCTAGAAAAGATACTTCTTGAAGCCAGAAGTCACACTTACTTAGCTCAGGATACAACTGCTTTTCCTGCAGGGTTTGTAGCACAATTTGGAGATACTGAACATAGTCATGCTCATTCTTAGTATAGAACAAGAAATCATATATGAAAACCCCAATAAATAGGTCTAAGTATAGCCTCAATACTGTATTAATCAAATCGTTGAATGCCGCTGGAGCATTAGTTAACCAGAATAGCATTACCAAAAATTCATAATATCCATAACGGGTCCTGAATGCAGTCTTTGGAACATCCACAACCTTTACCCGAAGTTGATAGTACCTTGATTGTAAATCTATCTTGGAAAATATCCCTGCACCTTTCAATTAATCAAACAAATCTTTTATCTTTGGCAATGGATACTTATTCTTCACTGTGACTCTGTTCAATTGCCTGTAATCAATGCACATTCAAAGAGTACCATCTTTCTTCTTAACAAATAAAACTGGTGCTCCCTAGGGTGAGACACTGGGTCAAATGAATGCCTTATCCAGTGGTTCTCGCAACTGAACCTTCTACTCCTTCAAAACAGTAGCAGCCATCCTATACGGTGCTGTGGATATAGGAGCAATGCTAATTATAATTTTAATAGATAACTCCACTTCCCTTTCAGGAGGGAGTCTGGGTAATTCTTCAGGAAACATATCTGGAAATTCTCTTATCACTTGAATATCTTATAGTATAACACTTTCCTTCTTAAAATCAATTACAAAAGTCAGATAAGTTTCACACCCTTCCTAAGGCACCTTCGAGCTTGTATAGTTGATATCATAATAGCCAGAGAAATAATGCAGATACCATACGATATCATTTGTGGATGATTGGGCTTCCTCGGCATAACTGTCTTCGCACTACAATCAACCACTACTTGATGCTTGGATAACCAATCCATACCTAAAATAAAATCAAATTTATAGAAAAGCAATTTAATTAGATCTACTACATATTCACTTCCTTAGATTATAACAGGACCATTTCTATAAACCTAATTAACCAACACAATACTACCCAGAGGACTGGTTATATGAATATCATAGTCAAATTGATATACAAACATCTTTTTATCAGAAATTTCTCCAACACAGATATAGGAATGAGTGGATCTAGGATCAATCAAAGCATCCATTTCAGAATTAAAGAGAGAAATAGTACCCACAATAACCTTAGGTGCATCCTAATCATTACGAGATTTCAAAGCATAAGCTCGAGCTAGAGTAGAAGGTATTGCATGTCGATCAACAACCTTTGAAATAGTACTCAGATTAGGCCTAAACTAACTAGATCTCTATGACCTTTATCGCATCGTATATTTCTAACAGATGCCTTAGAAACCTCTCTATTAACTTATAAGGTTTATGGCTGTCTCATAAGATAATTGGTTATCAAATGCTTAGTGCTACCACATCAAAAACATGCACCCATAACCCTCCTACATGTATCTCAGTGGTGTCTAGAGAACTGAGCGTACTTTGGAATACCAAAACCTTAGCTCACAGAGGAACCCCTATTAGGAGTCGATGAGGGAAGGTCTTGTCGCCTTCCTCTAGTTACAGATCTTTGAGTGAATTCTGAGGCAGTAGAAGGACCTTCACAACTTCTTTTACCTAAGGACTGACCTCCTCTAGCAAAACCTCTTCATTGATCCGTTTCTCTCTTCACCATCTCTTACTTCTCTATCTTAATGGCAGCTTGTACTAGTTGTTGACAGCTCACTTCTTACAGTAAAGTGAATGCTGCCAGATGCTCTTTAATTGAGTCATGCAAACCATCCTTAAATTGATGATACTGAAACTCCTCAGTAATTACAAGTTTAGGAGCATACTTACTGAGTCAATTAAATTCTCTATCATACTCTACAATAGACAGGTTTCTCTACTTCAGGTTCAGAAACTGCTTCCACTTCTCTTTTCTATATACTTCTGTCATATACTTGACTTTAAACTCTTGGGAAAAGAAATCCTAAGTCAGAGGCTCAGGCTGCTGAGGATTCCTCATAACAAACTTGCACCATTCATAAGTCGCTCCCTAAAGAAGAGAGATAGCACAATGGACCATTTGATCTGGTGGGACAAAAATTTCATATAACACCCTTTTCACCTTCTCTAACCAGAATTCAACTCTTTTAGATTCTTCTAAAGATGTTTCGGTAAATTCTTGAGATCTATACTTTTGTAGCTGATCAATCAGATCCTTAGGTGTAGTTGTACGATGTAATAACATCATCAAGTCTCGTGACAACTTAACTAAAGCCTCCCCCTGAGCTGGAGGTGGAGGAGGTGGCACTTTAGCTTCACCTCGATTGACCCCAGAGGGTCACGATATAGAGGGATGATATTGTGCAGGATTATTACTCTCCGTAACCTCGTTAATAGCTTCATAAGATCTTTCTATACTTAAATCTAAAACCAAATCGTGGGAAAAACCACATTAGGCCAAACACAACTCTTATATCCACGTAAAAGCAATAGTTAAACCAGAACCACTTAAACCATATTCTGATACCAAACAACGTAACACCCAAATACCCCCCAGAGGATATGCAAATGTTACACAAAAATGGACCAAAACATACTAAACATTTCAAAGCATTCTCAGAAACTCAAGCCGTACACCTTACCTTTCATTAGATGTTTTTAAACAGAACATATCAAACATATTATACTTATCCAAATACATGCCATAATGTTAAAAGTCAACCTATATTAAGGTTACTACAAACCATTTATAAGATATTACAAACCATATCCATAAATATACAAAATGTCTAATTACACTAATTACAACCCAAAAACAACTAAAAACAAAACAAATTGAACATTTCCAATACAAAACACATTCTTCTTAGCCATTGTGGTTATCTTTTTCCTAGAATTAAACCTTCTTATCAGGACTTGCATGGAGGCAAAACCACCGTGCTAAATATAAAGCTTAGTAGGGAATAACTAAACAAGACATAAACTAGCGGCTTTTTCTAACAATCGATTAACATTCACATATATTGAATCATATCATATCATAACAATCTTTAATTGTTCATATTAAAGACCAATCCAAACATTATATGTCTCAGAACAAATTACAATTCATCAATATAAAACTTTCTTGCATCGAAACAAAATTCATAAATATGAAAATATAATGTACATGTATTAGAATTGAATATCAAAACAGGATATAACTCTATTATATTAGAATATGTTTTGTATCAAATTAGAGCTTATCTTGTATTAGATCAAAACTTGTTTATGTCAAAGCTAAACATGTATCAAAATACAAAACAAGTTAGCATACTAATCCTTTTTACAAAAGTGGGTAACAGGACCAGAACATAAGATACCATGGTTAGTATCTTAAAAACAGAAGAGACTTATGTCTCAAAATTGGGGTACATCATAGTGTTGATAATTAAGGGACACTATAGTGTCAATAATCAGGGGACACCTTAGTTTCAAGTTACAAGAGCACCTACAGACCCTTCTGGGTAAGCCTATTTATCCATAACTAGCACTTGGCAGTTTTAAAACAAAACATTTACATTTCAGAATCCTCATGTAAAAGTTATATTGCAAAACATATGACTTTATTCCATTTTGCTCAACTTGAACATATTCTTTCACATTTGATCAAAGTCAACATGCCTTATAAACATAATTATTTGCAATAAAGCACTAATGGATACATTAAGTAATTACATTTTGCACTCACCTAAGTTCCCAATTCATAAACATTCGTAACTAACACATCACTTATATCATTTAAATCACATTTATGTTTATAAGTATACTTCATTCCTTTAATAACTTGTAAGTTTCAAATTATACACTTTGATATCAAAATAATACCTTAAATAAGTTACTACCTTAGTTGAAAATCCAAAACCTATTCAACCTTTTACCAATTAATCCAATCTCAAACTAGGTTCATTACAAACATTAATCAACTTTAATTATACCAATGTAAGATATATTATCCTACTTTGGTTTAACAATTACATAAAACAAAGATTAAGGCCTTGCCTATGATCGTGGGGTACATTCCCATGATTGTGACAATAGCTAATGTATACACCCACAATTATGGGATGAGTGCCACGATTGTGGCTTGACTATTATCCTGCGAATTCCAGATCCAAACATCTTTTTTCAAAAATGCAAAACACCAACATGCCAATCTCTAAATCATGCTTCAAGTAAACATCAATCTCTAAATCATGCTTTAAGTATACCTCAATTACATACTAACTCATTAATTTAATATCCAATTTTAACTCAAAATCACTCATTTATCAGCTCACAAACTGTAACATCTTGTTACCCATATTAAGGCTAGAATAGTAAATATGAGAGATTAGAAAGTGCATTTCATGTTCATGCATAATATTGTTAGAGTTATGTAAATATGGTGCCCTGGAAAGCAAGTGTATTTACATGTAACTTTATCGTCTTCAATTACAGTTTTGTAGTGAAAATATTTAGTATTAATAAAACAAAAGAATTTGGTTTTATTTGTTTGAGCGTTATATATCTGGTCAAAAGGTACAAAGATTCTTTTGTAAGTAATATACATATACATAGAGATGTATGGGAAACATGTATATTATTAGAATTTAAATTAATTGATTCAC
>JANSVA010000009.1:2552609-2567368 GCA_025504915.1 Erythroxylum reticulatum | reverse complement strand
TTGATTGAAAACTTAAAAACAAGTAAAACAAACAAATTCAAAAACACACATGCATATAAAAAGTAATGTGAAAATGTCAAGGAAAAGAAATTTACTTCCCTTAGGTTGTCTCTCAAGAAACACCTTTGTTTAAGGTCGCTAACTCGACTCCTTTTTCTCTTCACGTGATAAAATTGTGATCTTCGGGTGTCACATACGACTCCTCCACGTAAGGTAGTTCCGGATAGGGTCTTAGTTGATCATCATCCTTATTCAGTGCCTTATCTATCCTAAGATGCTCAATCTTGACTGAGTCCATACACTCCGGAAATATTTCAAATGTCTCATCACCTTTTTCTTCATCATTTAATTCCTCCAATATGTTATTTAAAGGTAAAGAGTTAGTTTCAAAAATAATCATGGACTCAGTACTTACCTCCGAGCTAAAAGATGTGTCCTTTTGGGCTTCGAGCTCCTTCTCTAATTCTTCAACACAAACAATTCATTGAGGGTTGACCTCAACATTCTCAAAATCCTCATCACTTTACAAAATTTCTACACAAACATCCATTGGGTACACCTCGGGTGGATACGGCTGCTCCTCTTCATTTTATGATTCTAGGCGATCAAGACTTATTACCATCTAACCCATTAAGTGTTCCATCCTTTGTTGGCTTGCTTTTGTCTCTTGTTGGAATTCTTACAATTCTTGGTGCATATTTTGTTGTAATTGCTGCATATCCTGTAGAAATTGTAGATTGTTAGCAGCAATATTATTAACAAGTTCTTCTAAAGATGCACCTGAATCGTGTTAACTCTCCAAATCTTGGTCATTAGACCACGTGGTTTTTAGAAATTACCCTTCATCCTTATAGAATTGTAAAGTATTCTCCTCCAATTGCAAAATCAACTCTTCTAGAGATGGACCAGAGTTATGATAGAAAGCTTCTGATTTGTACGAGAATTGTTGTGTGTCCTGCAAACTATCATGGAAGTAATTCTGATGATTATTCCATCCTAAGAAAAGTTAGGTTGATCAATCCAAACATTGTTATAGGATTGAAAATATAAGTTGTAAAAGAAATTACTTCCATCCATATCGAATTTTTTTAACACGAAACAAAAAATGAAAAGATAACAAAATAACAGGAAAGAAATCAATCACAAACAAATATATACAAAACACCAATTAAATCAAAAACTAAAACTAAAACACCACACTCCCCAAAAATGGTGCCAAAATTTGACCGCGCATCATTATGCTAGTCAAAATAAAATAACTAGACTACTACTATAGCAGTGGTGAGTCTAGGTCGATCCCACAAAGAGTGTGTGTAAAGTTTATGAAATGAAATTAATCGATGTTTACACTTAATGGGGGTTTTGGATTTTTCAAAGAAGAAAATAAAATGAAACTAACTAATAAAAACAAATTAAAGAAAACATGCAAAAATTGATAAAAGTGGGTATTTCGATAAGGACTCGGTTCTTTGGTTCAATCTTGGCCTACACCCTGACTAAGCATATTTTATTAATTTGTTGTTCTTTAACCTCTCCTAGCAACTATTAATCGTGGCTTAATAATTAACCCGAGTTTTCCCTTAGGTTTTGTTTAATCAAGATACGATCATTAATTAAACCTAACCATCGAACAGCCTAGGATACGATCTCTACATTTAATTAGGAAAACCAATTAATCAAGGCAACAATCACATATGATACGTCATTTAACCTAGGTCATGTTATCCCTAATGATTATGAATCATTAGTCGCTACACATGAATTTTAACATAACAATTATGGATTATATCGAAATTCTAGCAATGGGTTTGAAATTAACGATTCAATGAATACATTAAAATCCTTAATTCACAATACCCAACGGGTTCATACACAAATAACTAAACAATAATGAAAATCTGATTATCCATACACAAAACCCAAACCAATTAACATAGGATAACATAATCAATTCCTAATGAGAGAAAAAATAACAAAATAATAAAAAATATTTAACCCGGGTCGTCGGCGTCGATGTCACCTCCAAACTAGCATCGGGACGTCTAGCCCTTCATGAGTCTTTCCCAAAATAAATGCTTCAACCCTCATTTCAATCCCTAGCCAAAACTCCGTAATTAAATCTTGATTCGTTTCAGTCCAACCTCGCCACTGTTCATGATGTGATGATTTAATGTTAGATTTTTTCACTGTTCATTGCACTTCTCTTCTCCAGACCAGCCACGTTTCTCCAACAAGCCGAAGATCCTCTCCCCACGCCTATGGCTCCACTCCACGCTTGCATTGCTCCTTTGTGTCTCGCCCAAAACACCGTACCTTGTCTGCGTTTAACGCAGAAAATCTGTGTTAAACGTAGACCTCCACTCACGTTCTGCTGTAGCTTCTCCTATTACATGTAGCTACGTCCCTCTAGCTAATGATTTGACAATTTAATTTTCAACCCCCTTAAAACCTCTCCTGCGCTCCCTTTTACGCCCCTGAAATGCAAGCTTATATGCGTTCAACACAAAATGCACATATGCGTTGCATTCAACGTATGGTCTTTCCTATTAAGACTGCAATGTTGTGTCGTTTTGCACTTCATTTTTCTTGTTTTCTTCTTTTTTTTCCTTCTTGCTCTATAAAGACAATCAAAAATAAGTCTTCAAAAAATGAACCAAATGTAATGCTTCCGACTCACTTTAATTTCTTTGCTTCCAAATTGTATCTAAAATTATATATGAATTAAAGTGAGTATCATAAGCATTTTCATGTCAATAATCGCTAAGTGTAAATAATTAAATATATCAACAATTAAACACATATCAGTAACATACCACTCTCATAGAGCATTTAACTAGCATACCAAAGTATATCCGAGCACATACCCTATGGGAATAGCATGTTAGAGCATATCACGTTTTCTTAATTATGGCATCATATATATCACTAGATTCTCAAAGATCGAACTTTCCCATTCCATTAACAAACATTGTCATTACAATTCATAACTCATATATATACATTTGTAACATATCAGAGTCTACAACTCCACACAAAGTGTGCTACATGAAATAGGATGCTAAACCAAAATATGTTAACATGACTTATCAGTGTCGGTTGACTAGACCTTTGAGCCATATTATCCCCAAAATGTAGGTACTATATCTCTACTTTATCAACTTAGGAGCTAGCACCCTTTAGACTTGAAAAACAATGTTGTAATTTTGAGGAGTTTGCGAACTTAGTGAGTGAACCATCATCGATGTGCTCAGTCATGTCAGAATGTAATAATAATTATAAAGTCCAATTCATCAAACATAACATATAATATAGTAATTCATATCACGTCACATTCTTCAGATTTAGGTAATTCAATATTTTACCTCAGTTCAATAAGGCATGTCAATTTAATCATTCAATAGGCATATCAGTTCGATCATTTAATATACACATGAATATATGTGCAAATGCACATATGAATCCACTTTATTTTCACTTTGTTGTGACCGAGCACATATACTATCTTGTACCCATCGTGGATACCGAGCTTATTTTTTTCCCGTATCCGTTGGCTCATTGCATTTAAGCCTGAGTCTCTTTGTCACATTTATGAGCTTAAAGTTCTTTTTCATACGTTAGCTACTCCAGTCACAACTACTTTATCTATTCATGCATTTCAATGTAATGAGATATGACAGTTTACAAATTATAAATTCAGTATTCCTCATTCGATGCATACAAGTCATATATCACTTCCTTCTGATCTAAGTACAGTATTCATATTCTAGTAATTCACACATTCCACATTTCACATATAATTAGAATGCACTTCCAATACATTCCCCAATATCAAGCTCCTCGGACTATCAATGTTTAGAATCATCACATTCATATAAATAACAATTCAATAATTAAAAGTTAATCAAAATCAATTCATTTATAGTGTGAAACATCTAGGTTGACTCACTACACATATAATTGAGTTAACACATCTAGGTTGACTCATTACACATATAATTCAAACAGAAGCTTATATATAATTGAGTTTACATATCTAGGTAGACTCACTACATATATAATTCAAACAGAACCACACATATAATTGAGTTTACACATCTAGGTTGACTCATAGTACGCTCCAATAAGCTATTGCCTTGGCGATCCAACAATGTTTAACGATTGATTTGAGCATCTATAGACAAGCAACACATATATAGTTCACACATTATTAAGTTATTCAATCAAATGAATATACAATAGTGCACATGTATATGTGCCATGTTCCATGCATGCTCAATTGATGTTTCGAGTATGTAACTTTATCCAAAGATCTTAATCCATTCCTAATCCATCCATCATACATTTATTTAAACTCCTATTCATACTACCTTCATGTCCTTTAATGTTCATTTACCCCTTTAGGTTCATCTTAGCCCTAATCAACTCCAAAGACACCAAATTAGAGTGACTTATCATCATTTGTTTCAATAATTGCACAAAACTAAGCTCATCATTCTAAGGCACTGTCCACGATCGTGGGGGACGTTCCCATTATCGTGATAGAAACTAAATATCCAGGACATAATCGTGCACTAGGAGCCACGATCATAACAAAACTAAAAATGAATAAGACACGATCATGCACTTGAGGGCCACGATAGTGCCTTACATTCTTCCCTCACTCTTCCACGAATTCATCAAACCTAAAGACATATCAAACACTTCATAAATTTTCATATGAAATTTCATTTTATGCAATTTCAACTACCATATTAGCTACTTTAATCTCCTCAAAACGTTACTTATTTGGTCATTCACCACATATCATTATACATGTAACCTTAAATTTGTCAAATTCAATAACACTTCAATAACAACCCTCTTTAATATAACCTCACCCTCATTTATTCTTCAAATATCTACCTAAACCACCCATACAATCCACTATTTTCCAGTTTCAAAAGTAAAACAGAAACCCTCCATTCTTCCATAAATTCCAGCATAACTTTATCATTAATACTATATGCAATATATCCCAATTCAATCATCATGAATGTTATGCTAACATATATCACAATAGGGCAAGAAATCACTTACTTATTTCTCACAAAGCTTCCTTAATTACTAAGCTACCTTAACCTTCCAAGCTTGCAAACATAAAGCATATTCCAAGAATAAGATGAAAACACAAAGGGACTTCAACAACAAGATGAAGACAACTAGATATTAGAGTAGTAAGGTGCATGATTTTGGGCAAAAATCAAAGTGAAAAGGTTATATATGTATGTTGGTGGTGAGGAAGATAGAGAGGGTAAATGTAACAAAAACAAAAGAAAAATAATCTTTCAAGTGTGGGAAAAATTGTGGGTGTAGGTGTATGGTGAGAATATGGACACTTAGTATGAAACTTGTCATGCTATGATCAAAGCCATATGTTTCATCCTTCATCTAATCAATTTTCACTTAATATTTTGTACATTTATTGCTAAACTATACCACCATTTCACTCATTTGTTTTATCCATTTATCACCTAATTAGTTATCCATTTATCACTCATTTCTAGTGCTATTTCTAATGCCACATGTCACCATTCCATAGGCTTAACCAACCTAAATTTCTATGCATCAATTTGTCTTACGATTTAACATTTTTTTAAAGAATAGATGCATATATCACTTCATTAATCACCCAATTGTAACAATAGGTTCCAAATTAATAATTAAACCACAATTCCAGACATATTTAATACACAATTAGATTTTAATCATTCAAAATCTTTTATACCTATGAATATGTCAATTAAGTGTATATACTATCCTTATAATGTTTCTAAATCATAATTCATATGTGTACATAAGTACTATGCATGTGAATGGAAAGCACCTTATAATGATATATCTCATTTTCCTCAATAATATAAGACTCTAACCCTTAGTAAAGTTTGAGAACATGCTATTACACTCTCACTCTATCCTTCTATCCGAGGATGAAACATTGTATTAAAATTTAACTTTTTACCTAACACTGTTTGTAGGCTGCCCCAAAATATAGAAGTAAATCTGGGATCTCAGTTTGATACAATAGACACTAGGACCCTATGTAACCTCACTATCTCATTTACATATCCCCAAGCTAACTGATCTAGTGTGTTATTCTCTTTAATAGGTAAGAAATGAGCTAATTTTGTTAATTTTTCAACAATGAGCCATATGGCATTATGCTATCTTGGAGTTTTTGGCAAAACTATAATAAAATCCATTGTAATCCTCTCCCATTTCCATTCTAGAATAGGTAATGAATACAATTTCCCAACTGGTGCTTGATGGTCTGCCTTAACCTGTTCGCATGTTAAACACCTGGAAATATACTCATCCACTTGCTTCTTCATCCTTAGCTACCAAAAATGTTGTTTCAGAGTATTATACATCTTGGTAGTGCTAGGATGCATAGTATAGTGTGCTATGTATGCTTCCTCTAAAATTTCCTTTCTTAAACCATCAGCATCTGGTAAACATAATCTCTGATTCAACCATAATGTGTTATTTCTCAACTTAAACTCAGAACTTAGATTTTGTTTTAACTTCTCTACAATCTTCACTATTTCTGGGTCTTTGCTTTGAGCTATTCTAATCCTTTCATATAATTCTAGTATAAGCTTCAACATAGCTAATAATGCTTCATTCTGTCCCAAATTTAGCTTAACATTCAATGCTCTCAGTAGAACTAGATTTGATAACCTCGATGCTTGAATTTTTGCTACACTACTATTAGATTTCCTGCTTAATACATTATCTAAAACCTTAACCTTACCTGAATAATACTCTATTGTGCAATCATAATCCTTAAACAACTCAATCCCCCTCCTTTGTCTCATATTAAGTTCCCTTTGACTCAATAGATATCTAAAACTTTGATGATATGTAAAATTTGAAATGTTGTGACATATAAATAATGTCTCTAAATTATAAAACAAACACTATTGCAATAAGCTTTAAATCATGAACTAGATAATTGAACTTATGAGGCCTTAACTATCTCGGAGAATAAACAATCACTCAACCATATTGAGATCAATAAGGACCCCTCAACAAACCTCCTATAATAACCTTCTAGCCTAAGAAAAATCTAAATCTTTGACGTATTTCTAGGTGCTTCCCATTTCATTATGACTTTAACTTTCTTTGGGTCTACCTGTATACCCTGTCCAGATATTATATGACCCAAGAACATCATTTGAGCAAGCTAGAATTCACACTTTCTAAACTTGGCGTACAATTTCTTCTCTATTATGATCTATAAAATTAACCACAAATGCTTAAAATGTTCCTCTCTACTCCTCGAATACACCAAGATATCGCATATAAATACAATAACAAAGTGATATAAGTAAGGTTGGAATACTTTATTCATCAAGGCCATAAAGGCTATTGGAGTATTGATCAATCCAAAAGGCATCACCAAGAACTCGAAATGTCCATTTCTAGTTCTGAATGAATTCTTTAGTACATTAGTTTATGCTAATTTCAATTGATAATACCCTAACCTCAAATCTAGTTTAGTAAATACCTGAGATCCTTATAATTAATCGAGTAAATCATTACCCTCGGTAGGGAATACTTGTTTTTCATTGTCATCTAATTTAATTGCCTATAATTAATGCACAATCTTAAAGTCCCGTCCTTCTTCTTCACAAATAAAACTGGAGCTCCCCAAGGTGACATACTAGGTCTGATAAAACCTTTATCTAACAACTCCTGTAATTGAGTCTTAAGTTCTTTAAGTTCCACAAGTGCCATCCTATAAGGAGGAACAAATATAGGAGTAGTACCTGGGACAAGTTTAATAGTAAACTTAGTTTTCCTATCTGGTGGTAATCCCAGTAATTTGACAGGAAAAACATCTAGAAAATTCCTAACAATAGGAATACCCTGTAATGTCTGCTTAACTCAGGTATCTATCACATAGGCTAAATAGGACTCACATCCACGTCAAATCTGTCTAAAAGTGTTCATTAATGAAATCTTTCTAGCTGGCACTACTTGACTAACACCTCGAAATATCACCCTTAGTTGAGTAGGAGATTTAAGAATATCTTCCTTATTGTAACAATTCATCATAACCCTATGAACAGTAAGATATTCTATACATAAAATAAGGTCTATCTCTTTCAACTGCATTACTATCAAATCGGCTCTCAGCTCAGCCTGGTTAACCTGAATAATACACCCTCTACATACTTCTCCAATCACTATAGCACTACCTACTAGAGTTCTCACCTCTAAGCCAAATTTCAACATCTCTCACTCACAATGCAATTTAGATGTCAAATGTGGGGTAATAAATGAATATGTAGATCTAGGATCTAACAATGCAAATGCCTCAAAATTAAAGACACGTAACACAATTGCAATAACATATAGGGAATTTTGTGCCTCTTATCTCATAATAGCAAAGATTCTGGCTGGGGACTATAGTTAGTTACATTGTACCTCAATCCTAGCGCTAAGACCTGCTGAATTAGCTTTACTCTTACCTCTGCCTCTCTGTCACTCTACTGGCTCTGCTCTGTTGGACAATCATCTCCGTCACTAATCCTCCTCTTACTCTAGCCTATGCTCCTAAAGTTGCTGGATAGTCTCTAATATGATATTTAACGAGCTACAGTCCAAACAAGCTTTCGATACCTTCCAATATACCCCACCATGTCTTTTCCCACAGTATTCACAATTATGAATTTGTTATGTTTCTCCACCATAAGTCTGTCCTCTAGATGCCTGCCCTCTACTACCACCAAAATGAATAGAACTACCTCAAGGTCTTAACCCTGACTTCCTCGATCTTAACTGTGATCACGATGATTTATTCTGGCATTTAGTACATTTCCTTCTAGAGTTAGCTTGAAACTCACCATGCCTCTTAATCCTATACTCTTGTATATACTCTCCTTTTTCATCTTTTAGTAACTGCTCAATCTGAATCAAAGCAGCGCGTAGCTCAGTAAAAATATTTAGATTTGTAATAGCCAACCTTGTCCTAATCTCCATATTAAGTCCACTCCCAAACCACTTACATTTATCTCCCTCATAATTTTTGGCTTTGAACACAACAACATCAAAATAGTCTCCATTCTTTAGGTTATGACATCAATTAACTACATAAACTTATCAAGCTCTTAACCAATTGATCAATCAACAATATAAACCCATTCCTAGAATTAAGTAAGTCTAGATATACCAATTTGAGTGATTTTTCTTAGCTGTTTCTACATGTATACAAGGTTGAGATTAAAATTCCAGAATTTGTCATTAACATCACTAATGTGTGTAACTTTACTACCTTCAACACTTCACAAATTTTACAAGCTTATAGATGTCACTAACACTTGAAATTTTCCAAATTTCATGTCCTTTAAGGTTACTTCATTTCAGGTTAATTTAACTTCCATATTGGTTACATTAAATCTTAGAAAAATCTTATCATTTGTTTAATTTGTTTAATTACCATTCACATTATACCATTATACTTATAGTCCTAACTTTTCCAAATTTGAAAACACTTCAATAACAACTATCTTTAGCCTGAATTCATTATCAATTATACTTCAAATCCTAACTTAAATCATCCATTTAATAGCCCATAATCTACTGTTGTTTTGCATCTAAAAATATAATAGAAAGTACCCCTTTCATTCATCATTTTCAAGCACAATTTTAACACCAATACCATATTCAATCTATCCTTAATCAGCCATTATAATTGTTGCTAACAAATGCCACAATAAATTGTTACTTCACTTAATTATTCAGCCTAAATGCCACCTCAATGTATGAAGCCTGCTTTGCTTCACATGCATGCGAGAACATTTCAAGATTAATGAGGGAGTAGGATGGTTTCAGCAATGATAAGAAGAAAGTAGCAAAAAGTAACAATATTCTGCCTTTAAAGCTATCTTTACGATGGATTTTATATAGGTTTTAGGGTGGTAATGTACAAAATTAAGGTAGAAATCCAAATGTGTGTGTGAGGTATGGATTTTGGTAGTGAGAGGGAGAAGAAGGAGAGAGTATACAGTAGAAACACACCGAAAGAAGCTGAATGTGTTGGTCATATGGTATAGGATGAGTGTTCTTTCTTTAAAGACACTATCATGTATTTAAGTAAGACACATGTCCTCTTTGTTGGCTGCCAAATGTCACTAAATGCCTAAGCCATTTGTCACATAATTCTCCAAGTCATTTTTCACTTATTTTATAGGCTTAGTCATCCTAAATTTTCAAATGCAACTTGTCTTACTACTTGTAATTTTTCCTAGTCTAAATGTACATTTTAATCTATCAATCTTCCAATTGTGACAAATAAACTCCAAATTCCTAATTGTAATCCATCAATCCTTTTATTTGTAAATCAAAATACAAGATATTAGAAATGCACAATCATGTCACAATTATTTTGAAACTTTCATACCCCGAAACATGTCAATTGAGTGTACATAAAATCTTTGCATTTTTAAAAACATAATTAATATGTGTATGCTAATATCATGCATGTGGATGAATTCATAAAATTATCTTCAAAATTTGTTAAATTAATTTTATCATGATGTAACTCATAAGACTCAGTATTCTAGCACTATAACCCTCAGTAGTTTTGGAAACTAACTATTACATTTTTATTACAAAAGATATCCTAAATAAATTAAAATATAAATAACGTCCAAAGTATAATATTGTAACAATCTCCCCTTTTGGAATTATTTGTCATATCAAAATCTCCCCTTGAACAAAAAAAATGGAAACTTCCCCTGAAATACATGGTCATGATAATAGATATCTAAAAAAAATCGAAGTCAAAGTCAAGGGTAATAGTCAAATATCATCTAGAAAAACAACCAACAAGTTTCAATCTCGCCATTAGGACAAATTAATGTCAAAAGAAGCTAAGAATCATAGGAAGAAGTGAAACAAATATCTTGTTGTTTGAGCTATTGAAGAGCAATCATACCTGTATGAGAAATGCCTTTAATACGATTAATCTCAACAAATAAGGAGGCATAAGTATTAACATTAGGTGCAATAAGGTATACGAAGGAAGTTGATGATGAGTACAACAAATCAACCACCCGAGTTGGCTTGTTGACATAAAAAATATGAGGATATGTATGCAAGATAGACACAGGCTAAAAGACCTCAAAATCAACAGAAGATACAACTTGAGCATGTTAAAATTGAGTAATTAAACATGGAAAACCCAATAAATTTTCTCTTTACCAACACCCACAATCATAGACTCAATAATCAATTGCCCTAGATTTTGATTTAATCCCGTGCCTATCACATACACAATCTTAGCTTAAGTTGGATAAATTGTCATAGTATATATGATCGGCATCCAATTAGCTAGCAAAAGCTTATAAAGAACAAAATATTTATATGTAAGATCATAAGCAGGTAGTGCAGCAGCAGAAGGCTAAGATGACAATTTACCATTAGTCAATACACCTGCTAGCATATCGTTGCTCACTTTAAATCCATCCTCACAAGATTGTTTCTTAATTAAATTCACAAACTCTAAAAATGCATTCAATAAATCAGGATCAAATTGAATCAATCTCCTCCTCACATAAACCATATGAAAGCATAAAGCATTATCATTGAACACTCTTTTATTCAAATTACAATAAAATTCTCGCACCATCTCAGCATAAAAAAGATATGGAAATAAAGCAACATATAACAAATTCCTCTCACTCAATAAAGCATCTAAATGAAATTGTTTATACTTAACTAAATTTATGGGATGATCGAGAATAAGCCTAACTGAAGCTAGAGAATCCCATCACTATTAGGTTGTCGAGGAGTAAAATTTGGGGGACAAAGCTTTCTCCACTAAGAAGAGAGTATAATGCAGATTAGAAATAGTAAGGGTTAGCAGGATGGCAATTATGATGCTAATTTCTAGCTAGAACTTAAATCTGAAGTGTCTATGGAACTGAAATGTAGCGAATAGTGAGTCATCCAAACTGACTTCTGAGCCAATGATTTCACTCAGGCTTTGGATGAAGAAGGAACAACATTCTGATTAGAAATAACTAATGGTGGAGGTGGCTCGTTAGGCACAACTCTAGAATCCTCAAAATTGGAGGAAAAAGCTTCAATAGAGGATTCGTCAATAATAAAAGAAAATAAATGTTGAATATCTTCAGTGTCAGATGACAGCACGGGAATTGGTGGAGGATCTGAGAGCAATATGGGTGCCACCGAGGAGTAATAAGTGTTAGTGGTCAACGGTGCTCGAAGAGGATTCTACAGTAGATAGATCGAGTAGTAAGACGACATTTCTAATTATTGTAGAATGTACTCATGTCAAGCTTGTGATGGGCTGATATGGAAGCTATATATATAGAAGTTAAGGTCTCTTATATTTGGTTAAGCAATTTGTGAATGTAAGGTTATTCTGACCCATTCAAATGTTCATGTTTTAAGAAAACTATAGAAAGAAGTTGACCACACCTCGAAAAGTAGATTTTGTGAAGGTGTCAGACGATTTGTGTTTGTTACGGCCTCGAAAAGTTTGTTGGATCCTTATGGAATGGAAATCAAGTATTTCTACATTTCTTCATTATTTTCCTTTCACATTCAATATGGGATGTGTAATTAAGGCTCTTATGACATGTTACATATGGTATTAGAGCAGTTACGTGATAGAGTATCTCAAAATTAAGTTTTTTATTTTTTTATCCATAAGGCTTTTGAAGAATATTATCTATTTTTGGTTTTTTCTTACGTATGAATGCTTAAAAGTGTGCTATATATGGTTAGCCTTGAAAAATAAGTTGAAAATGAGCTTCGAGCATGAAAAATTAGCCTAAAACTCACTAGAAATTTCCTGGATCATTGTCCTCAATGAAGACCATCAGGCTCATGTACACTTGCATAGTGCACACAAGAGGGTGATCAGTTAAGCGTGTGCGTGAGATGTGCCAGATGGATGGGTGATACTTAAGAAATCAAGTATAATAACCAACTAGAAATGATAGGACAGTCGTGTGTGATGCACTGTAACTTATCCAAATGCGTAGCGTGGGCAAGTGTGGATGCATGTCAGACTAGTGTATTACACGGGTTAGACAGGAAGACACATCTATTCATGCAACTTATGAGCCACCCACGTCATTAAAGTCCAAAGTGCTTTGATTTAAGTGAGGTGTGTTGTTGGGACCTTACCATCGAGGTTCACGTGTCTGACATCCTAAGTGACATTCAAACACATGCAACACAATGGAGGTGATCCCTCACGAGGACAAACATCAAAACAACGCTCGTATTCTATTTTAGGACTGATTTATTTAGGAAAACCTCAATCTTAAATCACTTATCTTGAGGCAATTAGCAAAACTATCAATTGGGATAACAAATTAATACCATCTTAGGACAGTTTGAAAGAGGACTCTGTGGTCTACAATTTCCATGAAGACCTTAAATGCGGATTCTATCGTCTGAAGGGTCAAAAATGGAGCAAACGATAGCATCAGACGAATAGTGTACAGAAGGAGAAGTTTAGGTCACATAGGTAGAAAACAAAAGGAGCAAAATAACAGACGAATGATAAAGGCAGACGAAGCTGAAATACAGACGAATGACAAAGGCAGACAAAGATGAAAGACAAACGAATGGCAAAGGCAGACGAAGCTAAAAGACAAACGAATAACAAAGGCAGGCGAAGCTGAAAGGTCAACTTAAGAGGAAGCAAAAGTCAATCTAAGATGAATGACATCATCACAGATGATATGACATCATCCCAGATGATACATCTTTACAAACAATAAATTCCTTAAGACGAATGATGTCATTATAGATGATACGTCTCTTAAGACGAAGCATCTTTATAGTCGATACATCTCTTAAGACGAATGATGTACAGATGATATGACGTCATTACAGATGATACGTCTCTTAAGACAAAGCGTCTTTACAGGCAATGCATCTCTTAAGACGAATGACGTCATTACAGACGATACTTGTCTTAAGACAAAGCGTCTTTATAGATGGTACATCTCTTAAGATGAATGACATCATTACAGATGATACGTCTCTTAAGACGAAGTGTCTTTACAGACGATACCAAGGTATACTCATAAGCGTAAGAATCTCCCCTTCTTAAAGACCATAACTTATGACCTATAAGTCCAAAAATTTTATACTATATGCCGTTGGAAAGCTAAAAGAGAGCGAGCTACAACTTTCTAAAAGGCACCATTGCCTATATTAGCCTAGATTAATTTAGACCTTCCCTTGAAGTCCGAATACAAACTTTTCCCTTATGGAACTTAAAATACAATGTACAAACTTAAAAGAGAGTCATGGCCAAATTTTCAATTATATTCCATTTGCATCAAAAGATAAGAGTCATACAAAGCTTTAGTGGGCATTTCAAGCCAAAACTACATTAATAGCTGCAATACCAAAATACAGAAGGTACATAATCCATGATTTGCTCAAAATGCAACTAAAGCCTCTCTTTACAAAATCTGCCTCAAATACAAAATATGCAAAAACTTGAAGTGATGCCCTGACCTTTGTTTACTCAATACCTTACTCATCACCTGGATGTGGGGGAGGAAAAAGGGGGTGAGCTTAAGCCCATGGGTAACAATTTATAATTGGTAATAACCAAAATCATTTATGAAGTCCTTTCCAATGTAGAAATTTACGTTATTGCAAATTATGTATGCATCACTTTTGGTAATTTATCATGAGCACATAAGCATATCAAAATGGTT
>JANSVA010000009.1:2522659-2547216 GCA_025504915.1 Erythroxylum reticulatum | reverse complement strand
TGCATCAAATGACTTGACCATGTTGTATGAGGTTAAGAAACTATTTTCCAAGCTTTTTTACATGAAGGATCTTGGTGAAGCATCTTTCAGATTCACTAGGACAGATCTTAATACTCTTTAGGCCTCTCTTAGAGAGCATATATTGAGCGTGTGTTATAAAGGTTTAATATTCTTGACTATAAACCTGTTGTAGCACCAATGTCTCATAGTGAGAGATCATCTTTGGTAAAATGTCTAAAGAATGAAATAGAGAGAGAGAGAGGGTATAAGGAATGTTCCTTATTCTAGTGCGATTAGTAGTCTGATGTATGCCCATGTGTGCACTAGGTTAAACATTACATTTGTTGTTGGACTATTAGGTAGATATTTGGCTAACCCATGGATAGACCACTAGGATGTAGTTAAACAAGTGTTGAGATACTTAAAGGGAGCTAAGGATTATATTTTTACATACAGAAGGGTCAATAATCTAAACCTTATAGGCTATACAGATTCTGATTTTTCTACATGTCCAGATGATAAAAAGGCTACTTTAGGTTACATTTTCATGTTAGTAAATGGGGTAGTATCGTGGAAGAGTGTCAAGTAGACACTAGTGACTTCCTCAACAATGCATGCAAAGTTTGTAGCATACTATGAAGCTGCTTCACAGGAGGTTTGTCTTAGAAACTTGATTTCTAAGTTGTTTATGGTTGATTCAGTGGCCAGACCCATTCGGTTGTATTGTGATAATCTTGTTGATGTGTTGTCTAGTAATAATAATAAGAATATCATAGGATCTAAGCATTTGGAGGTCAAATAATTGACCATAAAGGAGTTGACATAGAAAAGTGACATTGAGGTGGAGCATTTGAGGACTAAGGAGATGTTAGTTGAACCTTTAACTAAAGGAATTCGCCCATTTGTGTTTGAAAGACATGTATTGAAGTCCTTAGACACTGTTAGTTAGGGATCATTATGTTTACTCCTTATATGTTTACATATTTTGATATATTTGATAGTATGACATTTTAATGGTCATTGGACATATTTACAAATTGACTTTGAGTTATGCATTTGGGGATATACAATTTAATAAGTATATTTATAGATTTTAACATGGCATAGGGGGATATTACTGTTTAATTCCATAACTCTAATATAGTTTAGCATTTAGTGAGAGAGGATAAAGGTTTTCTCTAATGCAGTTTAGCATTCAGTGAGAAAAAATACGATTTTTTTAATGTTGTTTCACATATGCATTTTAACATAAAGATTAAATAAATCGAGATCTACAAACAGAAAGATGATAGATATCAAATCATACAGGTATCATCCTATTTCACCATGCTCCATTTTCTCATTCATGTCAATAAGGTAATAGATATGTGTGATTGTATTGGATTTGTGTCATACATGATACATGTATTTGATATTTTCCGATATCGAAAGCCTTCTGGGACAAAATGTTAGACTTTCATTATCTTTGGATCAACTAGTTTTTTAAACCTGGTCGACCAATATAGTAACGTGGATTAACCATATTTTTAATTGGTTTTAAACTTGAGTCAATACCGCAATTGATTACTATCCAAGAGAGAGAATGTTATATATTTTTCTGTAAAGATGGCCAAGAATTAATTGTATTTTATTGGTTTTTTATAACTTATTGGTTAAGTTATGTAAATTTGATCCGAATAAAGATAATAAAGGGCTCGATAAATAATCTAAATTAATAGGCCGAAGCCTAGAAGAAAAATAGACCACAATCAATGTAGACTGGACCTATATCGTGTCTGTAATAGAGAAGTCCAATATGAAAGTTATATATATAAAAGGTAAAGTCTTCTATAGTTGCTTAAGTAATTTATTAATTTAAAGTTATTTTGACTTATTTAGAAGTTCATGTTTTAAGAAAACTACAAAAAGACATTGATTACCCCTTAGTGAGTAGATTTCATGAAAAGTGTTGGAGGATTCGCAATTGTTACTGTCTCAAAAAGTTCGTTAGATCATTATAGAATCCAAATAAGATATTTTTTTATATTTTTAATTTTCCTTTCATGCTCGATGGATATTATTAACTAAGGTTCTTGTTACTTGTTCTAGGTTTTTAAGTGAAGCTACCTAAGTGCTAGTAGCAATTTTTTTTTTTGATTAAAAGAGATTAAAAAATACAGTAGCGTTTAGCCACACGTACTTTTGGTAAAATAAAAAGAGTAAGAAGGAGAAGTAAAAACGGAAGGGTGATAGTAAATAACCGCGAAGAGTAAGATGGCATGTGTAAATCCACGCCCGGTAGTGGGAATGTCACAGCGCACACAATACGGATGATTATCGTTCATCCATTCCCTCTGTAGTAGTACAGCGCCGCCTTAGTACGGACACAGCTGGCGGAATGTGTGTTGTCTTATATACAATCAACACGTGTCCTTTCCTCTCTTCTCCATTTATTTAGTGAAGAATGAAACCTCTCTGCTTCACTCCCTTCACCTCTACCTCTGCCTCTGCCCCAAGAAATGGATTCTGATGGCTCTCTCTACACTCTTATTTCTCCTACATTTTCATCCTCTTCTTCCTCCTTTGCTACTTCTTCTACTGGTACTACTATTCCTCTTCCTCCTTGTTTGGAGAATCCCAATCAGAACTACAACCCCAATCTTTCAACTCATTCTTCTTCATTCTCTTCTTCCTCCAACTACAACAGCGTTCTTGCTTCCCTCCAGTCTTCTTCTTATTCATCTTCTCACAAACGCTCGCCTCTTGTTTTGCCCAATGCCAACTTCAACTTCAACCACCGCTCCAGCAGCAAGAGAACTCGCCAGAGAATCAGCGACAAGACTCGATCGTTACTAAAGCTTATGCCCTGGGACTCCAACATGGATACTGCTACTCTCTTCCATCAAGCCTACAAGTACGTCAGGTTCCTGCAATCCCAGATTCTGGCCCTCCAGTCCATGCCTCTTCACTCCACTTTCACTGTCTGCTCTGACTACAGCCCCAACTCTGAGTTTGGGATTTTGGGGATGTTGAACAGGCAGCAGTTGTTACAGGTTTTGCTGAACTCTCCCGCAGCTCAAACCACGTTTTACTCTCACGAATTATGTGTCTTCTCTGTTGAGCAGCTGATTCTATTTAACAAGTTAAGGGTCCTACAGCCCCGCATGTCATCTGCTTTGGCTGAAACCCCAGCTTTTAATTAACCATTATCCATTTCTTAGATTCGATTAGATTACTACTAAGCACTATGTACCCCCGTATTTGCTTATTTTGTGTTATTGGCGTATCAAGAAGGACAGAGTTTTACATGCAAGTCTCAGTATAGAATCAGTGTTTTCACATTCGGATAGTATCTATTTATTTGTTTAGAAAAAAAGTGATTTGGTTGTTACATGTCTTCCTCTATCGTCTTATCTTTGTTGAAATAGCCAAATTTATTATACATCAATTGAACGTTGAGACTAAAAGATTGAAGTTTGAGAACAAGAAATTAAAAGATGATAAGTGCATGAAGGAGATGCATGAGTTATACAGTGAGTTGGTAGAAGTTAAAATAATGTTAAAATATGCAATATATGAAACAAGAAGGTTGCAAAGGCTACTATTAGCTATATTTATTACTTTATTTATTAAAGGTTGAAAGATTTGAACTTCATCCACTACAAGAGAAGTATGAAATACTGACGAATAGAAAATTCTTCAAAGAAGTTGTCTGGAGAATGGAAAAGGTGCGAAAAATAAAGGGAAATATACCGACGGACCATTTCGTCGGTAATATAGCCAGCAATTGTGTATCGTCTTCCGTCGTGAAGACTCGAACTTTTTATGTGAACGATGTCATTTTGAAAATAATGCATGACGTGGTTTTGTTATACTTATCAAGCCTTCAACAATAAAACGACATCATTTTGTTATAATTAAAACGACATCGTGTGGTTATACTACAAAACGTTCTGCTTAAGGAAGAAAATGACATCGTTTGGTTTTAAGCCAAACAATGTCGTGTTGGTATACTTTAAAACATTTTTCCTCCACCATTAAAACGTCGCTTCTTTTTAAATCATACGACATCGTTTTAGTTAACTTAATAAGTTAAAGCCTTAATAACAAAATGACATTTGGTTTTAAACCAAATGACATCGTTTTCTTACTGACAGAACGTTTTGTTATTTAAACCAAATGACGTTGTTTGGTTTAAAACCAAACAACGTCATTTTGGTTAGCTTAAAATCTTCCAAGGCATCCCCTCACCTACACGCTGCTTCCTCTTCCTCCTCTAGATCTGCTCCATCCACCGTCGGCTGTGTCCTCGGTGGAGTTGCTGCGTCTCCGTCCACGAGTGTCGTCTTCTCCGACGGTTAATGTCTAGGTATTTTCATCTTCCTTTTATCTGTAATGACCTTGGTTTTATGAAAATGAATTTTTTCCTTTACCGTACGTGTTAGATGACTTTGAATTGTCTACATTCATTGTAAAGGACCTGTTTTGTTTCTTTGTGTTTGTCTAATGAAGATTGACTATATTGAACAAAATGAAGAGATGAACTTCCCATATGCTGTCGTATTTTTATAAAAATGCATATAATCAAGTATGAGATAGGTTTTATTTGACAGAAATGGAAGAAATTCTCATTCAAACAAAATTAAGCACAATACAATACAAATGAGAGTTGAAAACAATTCATTTCAGTCTTTAATTTCATTAATGAACCCTCAATTTAAAAAAAATCAAGGATATGAAAAACTTAAAAAATCCCTAATTTTGAAACCTTAACTCACCAAAAAATGTATGCTTAAGAAACAAAGTCCTAATGAAATAGTACCACATTAATAACTAAGAATGCACTTATATAATGACTAAAAGGTGGGATTCCCCATGACACGATTGAAATTCAACAAACATGCATACACTAAATATACTATTGAGCTTACTTACGGTAACATAAAGCAAACTACTAATTGAACCTTAATAACTTATTTCGACTTGCCTTTTCATCTCCATTCAATTTTATTGTGATACTCATCTGTGTCCCGAGTGATTTGGCTTAATCCATTTTGAAGCATTTGAGTAGTTCTTTAGTGTACTTCACGTCATTGACAAAGATACCTTGATTTGAAGTCTAAGAAAGAAGTTAAGCACTCCTATTATACTAGTCAATGAATTCTCTACTCATGTAGCTGGAAAATTTTATAAATATACTCTCAGTAATGGAACCAAAAATAATGTCATCAATATTAACTTGAACAACTATTTAAAATATCATATTTATGCATTTTAATAAAGAGTGTAGCATCAACCTTAACATTAGAGAAACTATTTTTTAAAGATATGTACTTAACCTATCATACCTACATTTAGTAACTTGTTTCAAACCATATAAGGCTTAGAAAGTTTGTAAACATTTTTGGGTCCATTATGTTTTTTTCAGTAGATTAATATATACTTCTTCTTAAATAGAACTATTAAAAAAAACACTTTTAACATCCATTTGAAACAATTGAAAGTTTTTACAAGATAAAGATGTAATTAATAGTCTAATAGATTAACCTAGCTAGTAGTAAAAATGTTTCTTCGTGGCTATGCCTTTCTCATGATTATACCCTTTTTACCACTAATCTAACTTTATTTCTCATAATGGTACTTGATTCATCTTACTTAATTTAAAAACCTAGTTGGTACTTATGATTTGGTGATATCTATGTCTAGAAACAAAATTCTATACCTTATTGCTCTCAAATTGGTTTGACTCCTCATTTATAGCAAAAACCCAACTTCCATCATTAAGAGCTTCTTGTATAATCTTATATGATGAATTTAAAAAATTATAATAGGATGAAATAAGTCTATAAAATGAGATCTAATGATTACTTCTTATTTATAGATACCTCGAATTTCATCTAGAGGATGGTTCTTCTTGAAATTATAATCTCCTTGCAGCTTCTCACCCTTCTTGTTTCTATCACTTGGTTTGACAATATGCTCATGTAAGGTGTGTTAATGATAACTCTTATTTTCTTCAAGGGTTAATTTCTCTAATTCCCTAGATATACCTATATGTCATCTTCAAGATCATTATTGATATAATAGGAAATTCATTAAAGACAACACGTATAAACTCTTCAATAATAAGACTTTTTTTTTATTACATACACTATATGCTTTGCTTGTTAAGGAATAGCAACAAAATCCTTCGTCCACTTTGGAATAAAACTTTCCTAAGTAATCTTTAGTATTCAAATCATATAGTACTTACACCAAAAAACTGTAACCTAACCAAATTTTGGATTCTTTTCACCTTCAATTATCCCTCTTTTCTTTCTAGTCATTTCTGTCATAATTTTCATATTCTTTAAGAGGACATTGATACTTTATATATTCGAATGTCCTATATTAAAAACATAATTTCTTTAATTACATTTTAAATATATCTTATCACTTTTTAAGCCTTTACCTTTTTAGGAGTTCTTCAAGAATTTCTCAAATTTCTAGTGATTAAGAAAATGTGTTTTTCATCACTTTCATTAGTTGATTTTTCTTCCTTTCCACTTCGTTCTTCCTTTAAGGCTGTGAGTGTTAAATTCTTTTTGTTTAAAAATGTCGTTGCTTCTTTTGTTTTTTAAAGCCTCATTCGTATGTTAAAAGAGATCTAATTAGCTCTTCTAATAGTAGTATTGATAGAACATTGGCTTTAATATGATCATCGATTTAGCTTTTTATATCTTTGGAAGTGACTTAAGTAAATTTTTTACTATTTAAATTTTAATTTTATTTATTCCCTCTTGTGTAATTTCTAAAGTATGTCAAATTTCATAAGTCATTTCACATATAGAGAATCTATTGAATTTGTAGTACTCCTAATGCAAAAATTAAAATTTAAAAAACTCTTTTATTCAAGGAAATTAGTTTCTTTCCTAGAGGACCCTAATCCCCTATTAGCTTGAGGATCCCTTTCTATCATTTTTAATTTTAGTAAGAATGAATGAACCACCTGAGATAAGTTATCACAAAGCAAATTTTTTGGCCATCAAGAAAAGTTTCACACTTGTTTTCCAATTGAGATAGTTATTCCCATAAAAAAGGGACTCTACTAATGTTTTATCCCTTTTCGTTAAAAGATAAGAAAGATGCCCTTAAATATGCCATTACAATCTTTATTATAGGGTTTTGTTCAAAATTCTAGCCTAATAGCCCACTCTAATACCACTTGTTTGTCCTAAATCTTGGACTTCCTCTCTAATTCTCGTGCCCAAGAATTTCCAAAAAAATCTAGTTGACTTCTAGAAATCCTAACAACTAAGACCTAAATAATCTTAGTCTCAAGGTACATAAAAATTTAGAAAGGGTTATGCTCTTACATAAATGAATGCAATTGATTAAATTGAGTTATTATTGATTAAAATTGGGAATATGTTGATGTATTGACTATAAATGAGGGTGTATGGACCAGAAATTGGTATACTTGAATTGTGAATTGGATTATTATAGATTTTGCGATGTAAATGTGAACTCAATTGAGAATAGACATTAATTTGGAGACCTATATTGATATGTGGTTATTGGTGGATATAGAAGTATATTTTTATTGCAGGAATGACCTTTCTTTCAAAAGGGAGATATCCATTATATAGGGGAAACTCTACTAAATTTTCAATAACTCCTTGTAAAATGTGACATCACCGTTTTTAAATTAAAAATAGAGCTCCTTTATTCTGCAGAGATTATCTTATTCTCAAAGAATTCTATAACTATAGGAATAAGGATTCTCTAAGTTTTCCAAAGCCTAAATATTTTTTAGAATTTCTCCCTAGAACTTAGGAAATTTTAGGTTGGTTGTAAAATGTGATCAATAACACCACATATGAAGACTAAAAAAGAAGTTATATTGACAGATTTGATTCTTAGATCTTTCTCAACTTTCAAAGAACATACATCTCACTAACTAACTTTTGCCTTTGATGCTTTATGCTCTTTTCTTAGTCTAGGTGAAGTTTGTCATCATCTTCTTTATACTCTTAACCAAATTTCTAAGCTAGTCCAAATGAGAGGACTTATAATTATGCAAATTATTGAGGATAACAATGATTAATGAATTATTTCAGTATAGCTCATGCATGACCTTGATTGATTATAATATTTCATGAAAATTATTTTAATATATCCTACTTTCTAAATTGTGAATGATTTTATTATTGGCTGTAAAATTCATTTGTTGGCAGTATTTCTGCTTGTCTGTTGAGGTATGTGATTTGTTTTTACTACATTTTTGTGAACTTGGTATACTTTGGGTATTTGTTTGCAGTTTGAAGTTCCTGCATTTTTAATTAATATGGTATGTATGATGTCAAACTTTTTTGTGGTATAAACTTCAGTTTATCATTGAATTATTATAGGATGAGTTTGACTTATATTATAATTTTAATTACCTTAATATGACATCTAAGTTATTTCATTGATGCTCTCTAAATTGAGTAGCTTCTCTTTACTTTTCATGTTCAAATCTATACATGTATCTTGTCAATATTGTATATGTTAAAACAATATATTAAATTAAGTATTCATATTTGGATGAATATTTATTATATTTGGCACTAGTACATATTTCATATAGGAGTTTTAATATTAATTGTCTTTTAACATAGATGATTATAAACATATATGTTTGATCTTAAGTTTAAAAATATTTTAGATCTCAACCCATAAACCTTAGCCTATAAACCATGATGGAGCTCTTATGAGGCCTATCGGTGAAAAATACGGGAAGCCTCGATATCATAACGAGAATTTGTTATCTTGATTAACAGCTCTTATCTCATATTTTTTTGTAATATTTGACAAACATGGATGATACTAACTATGGAATCACTATTTTAAATTAACAGTTTTGCACAAATGAGTTATATTGATATATCTTGGATATATGGATGATTAACACCTGATGGTTACATTAATCCTGATTTTATTAAGGGAGTTGAAGCTTTCATTCATTATGCATATTCTCAACCTACATATATGGATAAGCCAAAGATCAGATGTCCATGTAAAAATTCCAAACACAAATGTTTCCTTCCCATTGATGAAGTTAATGGGCATTTGCTGAGAAAAGGGTCTGTCCCTAATTATTTGAGTGGACATGACATAGGGAACCATTGATTTATAGCACCATAAGGGGTAATCAAGCATAATCATCTGTCAACTTAAATGAGGTTGAAGGGGGGATTGGATTTAGTACAAATTATGTCAATGGAACTAAAAATCCGTACATGCAAATGGTTTATGATGCAGTCGCTAGAAAAATATGGAATATTTTAAAGAGGATCCTAATCCACATACAAAACAGTTTTGTGACTTATTACACTCAACTGACCAAGAATTATAAACAAATTGTGAGACAATGGACCAATTGTCTTTGATTGCTCAAATATTGAACATAAAGTCTGAAGGAAATATTTCGGACTGTATTTTTGATAAAATTATTTAGTGGTATAATAAATCATTACCTCTTGATCATACAATGGTTGATAGTTTTTACAATATGATGAAACTTATTAGGGGTCTTGGTTTGCCTGTTGAGAAGATTGATTCTTGCAAATTGGGATGTACGTTATATTGGGGAGATGATGTAGATTTAAAAGAGTAAAAATTTTGTGGTCAACCAAGGTTTAAGCCTAGAAAGTATCCAATGAAACAGCAATTAGTAGCCCGGAAATAGATGTATTATTTCCCACTAACTCCAAGACTTCAAGGACTATATGCTTCTGATGTTACTATATCTCATATGAGGTGGCATAATAAACACTAATAGGAAGATGGAATTATGAGTCATCCTTCAGATGCAATGGCATGGAAACATTTCAATAACACCCATCTTCAGTTTGCAACTGAAAGTCAAAATGTTAGGTTAAGATTGTTAACAGATGGATTCCAACCTTTTGGTCAATCTGGGTAGCAATGTTCATCATAGCCAATCATAATTACTCCTTATAATTTTCCTCCATAGATGTGTATAAAGGATGCTTATATGTTCTTGACAGTAATTGTGCCATGGCCTTCAAATTCGAAGTACAAAATTGATGTTTTCTTACAACCATTGATATTTGAATTGTAGCACCTTTGGGAATATGGTGTTTAGACATATAATATGTCTGTGAAATAGAATTTTGTGTTGAGAGCAGCATTGATGTGGACCATTAGTGAATTTTCAGTATTGGCCATATTGTCTGGATGGAGCATAGTAGGAGAGATGGCTTGTCCTTATTATGGTAATGATTTTGATGTTTTTATCTTCCAAACGGGGGCAAACTGTGTTAGTTTGACAATCACAAGAAATTTCTTCCTCCAAATCATCTATTTAGACACAATAAACAAAAGTTCATTAAGAACAAGATGGTAAAAAAACCTACTCCCCCTCACAAAGCTGATTAAAAGATTTTGCAAGAGGTTGATGAATTAGGCTTGTTGAAAGATACAGAATTTGAAGCTGATGAAGTAAATGCAAGCATTAGTAAAAACTATGTTTGGAGAAAACGAAGCATCTTTTGATATTTGACATATTGGAAAAATAATTTGATATGTCATAATCTAGATATGATGCATATTGAAATTTTTTTTGACAATTTGTTTAATACCATAATAAACATTGAAGGGAGGACAAAAGACAATGCAAAATCATAAGCCGATTTATAATTTTTTTATAGAAGGAATGAATTACATAAGGATCTTCACACGAGTAAATATCCAAAAGCATCTTACACTTTGGACAAAAACAAAAGGAAATATTGTGTGAATGGTTAAAAAGTGTAAAGTTTCCTGATGGTTATGTTTCAAACATAGAAAAGTGTGTGGACATAAGGAAGTACAAATTATTTGGGTTGAAAAGTCATGATTGTCATATGTTTATGCAAAGGCTAACTCCAATTACATTTCGGGAGTTGCTACCATATAAGATTTGGGAAGTGATAATAGAAATATGTTTATTTTTCAAAAGTTTAACATCATCTGAAATCAAGTTGACTAACATGGAAATTTTAGAAAACAAAATTCCAGTAATTTTGTGCAAGTTAGAAGGAATATTTCCTCCAAGCTTCTTTGACAGTACAGAGCATCTACCTGTGCATTTAGCATATGAGGCAAAACTAGTCGGTTTAGTTCAACATTGATGGATTTATTCATTTGAGAGGTAATTCAAATTTAAATTATTGTCATTGAAGTAATAGTATGTTTTAACTAGTAAATTGTAATAACCATATTCTCTAATATACGTATTTGCGTCAATTGAAGAAAAATGTGAAAAACAAGGATAAAGTTGAAGGTTCGATATGTAATGCTTATTGAGTGGAGGAAGCTAGTAAATTTTGTTCCCATTATTTTGAGTAGTACATTCACACAAAAGAAAGAAAAGTTCCTCATAATGATAATAAGGGAGCAACGAGTGATGCTAATGGTAACTTATCTATTTTCACATATCCTAGGCGAACATATGGACATGTAATAAGAAGAATGTTAACAGAGGAAGAAATTAAGGTTTCCCATGGTTACATTTGATTAAACTGTCAAAAGGTTCAACCTTTTGTGCAGTAAGTTGAACATGACTATTTCGATTTTAAAATTTTTTGTTGTTCATAATTGAAATACATAATAATGTATTTATATTACACAAAGCATTGTTACACGAGATAATTCTAAATAACACACAGGATGAAGTAAATAAAGATGTTGGAAGACACTTCCCATGTTCGAGAGATATGTAAGTTTCTACTTACAAATATTCTCATAATTCAATTATAAGATTTAAATGTTGAAATGACATTATTCTCATTGATAAGATAATTTCTTTTTATATAGGCCCTAGACAATCCAACTAAGAACAAGTTCATTTGTGATCTTGCTAAGGGACCTCTACGAACTATTAAATTATATCCAGTGTATTTCGTTAATGGATACAAATATCATATAGAATATCATGATCATAGCATGGCAACAATAAATAGTAGAGTTTCCATACAGGGAGAAATGATAGATTATTATGGTAAAATTATTGAGATTCTTGAAGTTGAGTACCCTACATTTCCAATAAAGCAAACTGTGATATTTAAGTGTGATTGGTTTGACTCCACTCCAAATGTTAGAAAAAAAGTACATAACTGATACAATCTAGTTGAAATCAGCAATCGAAGAAGATTGAAACAATTTGAACCTTTCGTATTGGCTATACAAGCGAAACAGTTGTGTTATGTCCCTTTTCCTAACTTACAATTAGATAAGTCAAATTGGTTGGCATTTTGTAAAGTAAAACCTTGAATCATATGGAAAAGGAGAAAACAGGATAGAAAGTGAGGCGTTTCAGGAATATGCTAATTTTACAAATGCATTTGTCACATATGATGATAATGAACTTTTGAATGATCCATCTAATGAATATGTTAAAATTTCATCTATACCAATTGTGATGTAGGTTTCCTACTGTTTCGTTTATAAGTTTGGCAATAATAGAAACGTTGTTGCAAGAAGGTGTTCAAAACCTTACACGTGAGGAAAGAACTTTCACTATGTCCATTGGTGTGTTCAAATATGCAAGGATGCTAATCAGGAATCCAGAAATTAGGGACTCATTTACTTTTACCAACTCTCATGTCACTTGGAATCTAAGAAGATAATTCTATTATTGTGATTTATCTCTACAATACACTAGACTCAACTTTAAACTAATTATATTATTGTTTTATGACTATAACAATTATTCTCATAATTGAATTCAAAGTTTATACTTCAATAAGATATTCAACAAATTGCCTTGGAACCTTTTGCATATATTGTGTAAAATATTGGACTCAAATTCAAATTCTTACATTTCTAGAAAATTCAATAAACAATGAATTTTAGGTAGAAATATGCCACCAAAGAGACAACGTGATGTAATACGACCTAAGTTTAGACGTATATTCGGAGGTACTTATTATAAGGGTGGACCATCACAATCTCTAGCTGCAACTAAAATGCCACCTCCACCTTTAGGGCCTACAGCTGCAAATGAAGCATCACCTGCTGTTCATAATGCTTCAGCATCCACCACTCATACATCATCCACTACCCCTATGGAGGATGAAGGAGATGATTGCCAGCCTAGACAAGGTCATGCATGAAGTATGGGAGAGGCGAGCTCGGACACATTATCACGACTTTATTGGTGCAATACACAAGACTGGTGTACAACCGTCTTATATTTTCGAGGGCATATGGAGTCATTAGTAGGAGTATTGGACATCACTTGAGGTAATGTTCATCTCAGGGAGTAACTCAGCCAACAGACGTGGCGAACCGGGGGAAGAGAGTCTTCTCGTACATATCAGAGGATCAATTACCCACCATGACCATGCAGAGAGACTTATAAGTATCTAAAATTTACACTTATATTTTAATTTTTAACTTTATTTTATTTCAATTTAAATTGATGTGCGAATGTTGGAATGAAAATATATGTATTATGGATAATGATCATGGTATAAATGTTTGGTGCATATATGGCTATGTTGAGTTATTTCTTTATTCAACACGGGGAAAATATCATCAAAATAGAAGACACTCTGTCAAAGTTTTTATAAATTCTAATTAACTTAGAACAATTACAAATGTTATACAGGAAAATTCTATGGGCATAAGGCTTACTCCTCGTCAACTGTTTTTGCATACTCACACTAAAAAGCATGATGGTGTGACATTTGTCAATAACTGATGTAGAGAACTGAATGTATGTGAATTTTTTTCATTAATATTCATTCTTAATAATTATCACTTACTAATATAAACATTGTCTCTTAATAAGACCAAATAAAAGAAAGCATTTGGCAACATTCTCAGGAGAACAAGTTGTTGATGAGAGTCAGGCATATTTTGACACAGTGGGTGGTAGGGACATCGTGGAAGGATCTTCAGGCTAGGCTCATTTGTGAACACATGTTATTCGTACTCCTCTACATCCAGTACAACAGCATCAAGTAGATGGCCAACGATAGAACAATACCATTATCTTGAGAGCATAGTATAAACATTGACAAGCTAATTGCAACAAACGATGGAGTAAATGGCTAAGCTCCAAAATGACACGGAGCAGTTAAAGGGAGGGTTAAAGACTCAGACAATCTACGATCACCAGGACAATAGGATTGTTGAAGTCATTTGGTTTGAATTAGCAAAGACTTATTATATACAATTTAATGTTTTTATTATTAATGAAGAAAATTTTAACTTCATATGCCCAATCCACTTTCTTTTAAAACAAATTAAATATATAAACAAATCAAAATATTATGTATATATAATTCATAACTATTGAAATTATTCATTAACGATAAGATTATGAAATCAAATTTTCCGTCGACATTTTTGAAAAGAAAATTTAATAACTTTATGGTAGATTCATTGACGGTTTATCATGGATTGTCGCCAAAAAGAAACATACTTAAAGTACTCACTGATAAAATTTGTGTGTTCCATCGGTAAAGTTAGTGATCATTACTGACGGTTAAGGATAAACCGTCGGAGAAATGCAAACTATTCATGCTGCACTCACCGACGGACTATCAATTTCTGTCGGTATAGTAACTGATCATTACCAATGATTTACGATAAACCGTCAGATAAATGAAAAATATTCACATTACAATCATTGAAGGATTATCAATTTCCGTCAGTATAGTGAGTGACCATTACTGACGGTTAACAAAAACTATTGGAGATTTACGAAATATTCACGTTACATTCACTGATGGATTGTCAATAAAATGTCAAAAAAATTTAACATTTACAAATGGTTAACATATTGAATCATTGTTATATATACCGACAGATTTTGTATTTCATCTATATATTTATCGACGGAAAGAATTTCCATCGGTAAGTTTACCGATGGCCTCTTTCACAACACTTTTGTTTATCGGTGAATTCCATCACTAAATTTTATTACCGATGGAATATTAACATGTCCCGTCAGTAATTTCCATCGTTAAATGACCTTTTTTTATAGTGATCGACTTTCATATTTCCTTATTTTAATTTAATGGGAATATTCTGTTGGATTTAAATATAGATATAATTGGCATAGATAATTATATTATTAGCTTATATAGTGAAGTTTACAATTGTTTTTGAAATCGCATACAATTGTCAATGTTGTATTAAATATTTATATCATGTTGTCATCAATTATAAGTGAAAAAAATGATATCTACAATTTCAAAAACATATTCATGTATACAAATAAGTACACTATGTAATATCAAATTAGTGAAGGAGGGTTTCAAATGGTTTATGATGGTAACATAGAATATCGATTGTATTGTCAACTTATTGTTTGAATCATCTAAAAAAGGCTATAAAAAGTTGTAATTGAGCTTAGACATAGAAAAAGGTATTTTTATTCCAAAAGGTTACACATAAGAAACTTGCTAAGTAACTTTCATTTATAATATCCAAAATTTCAAAAGTAACAAATTAGTTTTTAATAAAGGTTAGTCATACAAAAAAGTTTTCTTTCTTACACGAGTTTACACCGAAGAGATGCCAAGAAGTTTTCATTTATGATATCCATAATTTTCAAAGTAATAGTAGAATGTAAATTTAGTTCGACTTGTGCTTAAAGTTGAATATGATTACCTTTTGCTCTTTGCATCCTTCTTAGTAGATAAGATAGATGAGATGATACTATTTTCACCATTTCATTGCTATCCTCTTAGTTGAAAGTCAATTTTAGTATGAGAATCAAATTCGATAGTAATCAATCTTTGTGAGCTACCTAACTTTATTATCTAGACATATTGCACTTATTGTGTATATATGAAAATAGAAAAAAGTGAATTACTACTTTTTAATTTCAAAAGGTACTAGAACTTAGTTTAATAAATTTATTATGTTACATGGTACTTATTTGAGCCAGTTATATATCTTCTATCTTTATCTGTATATTTACCACTACCTTTGTATATGTGCATGCATTATATTAGTTGATGAAGTGTGAAATAATGGTAACACTTAGACTCCCTATTTTCGTCTTCCACTTACTTATATTTAAGGGAGTATTGGAGACAATATTTTTATTACTCGAGAGCTTTTATAAGAATTACCATAATGAGAAAATAGTTAGAAGTTGTGCGTTAAAGATATCTTTAACCAAGGTTTGACTTTTTATATTAGAAGTTCTTATTCAGCTCAATCCATATTATTGGCTTTGTCATTAAATTCATCAATTAGATAGGGAAGTGCATCTCTTTTGCCTCCTTATCAATTTTAGTGAATAGGGAACCAACAAATTTTTTTAAAGAAGATAGAGGACTAAGGTAGGGTAATCCTTTATCACCTTACCTATTTTCCTTTAGTATGGATATTTTATCTAAATTAACAAAGCTAAACATTTATAAGGAACCTAAGTTCCAATTGCACTATAAGTGTAATAAGCTAGAACTTCAACCTCTCATTTCCACATGAATTGTACTCTTTTAAAGGGCTACTTTTATATTAACTAAATTTTTGATCAACTTTTTAGAGCTCTTTAAACCTTTATCATGTTTGTATTAAATAAGAGCTATTTCTTTTTATCTGCTAGTTCCAATGTTGATGCAAGTCTTCTAACAATCTATAAAGGTATCAAACATCAACAACTTCCTTTCTAATAGCTAAGGGTCTCTATTTTAAAGCTTTCATATTTAGGTTGCTCTCCTTTTATTAACGCCATTTACAGAAGGCTGAGTAACTGGTGTAATAGGGCTCTCTCATATGGTGAAAGACTCCAACTCATAATCGCTTTTTTAAGTAATCCTCATACATACCAGTACTTACATTTAGCACTTCTTAAAGAGATTATGAAATCCATTAACAAAGTTCTCAGAGGCTTTCTTAGAATGGATTAGAAATTAATACCAAATTACCTAAAGTGAAGTGGTCAGATGTTTGTTTTCCTAGTAAAGATGATGGATTAGGAATCAGATCAATTAAAGTTTTTAGCAAAGTCCTCTTTATCAAAAGATTATATAAGGTATGTAATGATAAATAAGCACTATGTGTGAAGTGGATTCATCTTCATTTCTTAAAATAGGAACGTATGAGGTCAGTTAAGCAAAATTCTAACACCTCCCTTTAAGATAGGAGCCCCTCATAGGGGATTTAGTGCATCCATCTATCAAGCATAAAATAGGAGATGGTAGAGATACACTCTTTTGGTTTGATATATGTTATAACAAAGGAACCTTATAAAAGTTACAAGACTTCTAAACACTCAATGCAATAATCCCTACAAGTACTAAGGTGCAAAGGTCACTATATTAGAGGTTTTAAGGAAATGAAAAAAAAAAGTTTCCTTAATATTCCTTATCTCCTCATACATGATTTGATCTATTGAATGCAAGAAAAAACAATAAAGTTCACAAATTCTTTATATAAGAAACTCTTATTAGGATATTAAAAACTATTAGTGTAAATTGGTATAGGACTGTAGCCTTATCCCATCTAACTCTTTTATATTGTGGCTTATTGTTAAGAGGAAACTTGGCATTAAGGATGCACTTAAGTGCCCTTTAGTAGACACGAAATGTGCGTTATGCTAGATTGCTGATGAAGACCCAGACCACTTATATTTTAATTGCAGGTTCTATATTTTGTGGAGTCATACACTCGAACTTTTTCCCTTCATTCCAACTTCTTCAACTGAATCAATACAATATGTTGGGCATTTAAAGTTCAAATCCCCCCAAAAAAGAGGACCAAAGGATGTTTATATTAGAATTTGTAACATTGATTTATTGTATATGGAATGAGAAAAAACATGAGGATGTTTAAAAATGAAGACCTCACTATTAAACTTGCTATTTATAAATTGTTACAAAAAGATTAGAGCTATTGCAATTACTATAGACCTTACAAGAATCATTAGCCTTGAAAATACAAATATGTGGCAACTTTAGTATTTTCCTACTATATTTCATAAAGTGAAACCTATTTGTATTAAGTGTTGTTCCAATCTCACTTTATTCAATTCTTTTAAATCTGTTAAGTTGTAGACTTAGTGACTCTTTAAACTTTCTTAATAAAAATATTTATTTATCTTCTAACTATCAACCATACCTTAAGATTATAGGAAACATTTGATTGTTTTCATCCTTTCCAATGACATCCAATAATTATCGTTGTATATTCTCTTAAATAAACAACCATCTAGTCTTATTATTAGTATATAACCTTAAATCTGACCATTTAACAAGCACTAAAATATGTATATCATTTTGTAAATAATTTTTATCTTTCATATTGTATCTTGTTCTTCACTTCCTTATTATACCCCAATAGTTTGGTAAATTTAGCCACGTAATACTTATGCATCATATTGATGTTTATTCTACTCTTTTGAAACTATTGAAACTAACATCTAACTTTAAACCCTTTCTCAATGTGGCCTTTAAGCTGGCAATCTTATTGTTTGGTTATGACTTAATCTTCTGCTTATATTAAGGTTTTATCCATTTAGATGTAATGAGATTGTTAAAGTTAGTAGTTGTACGAGTGTGTGTAGGCTCATATCTTTCAATGATAAAATTTTCATTTCTCTTGATACTTCCAAAAACTAATCAATTAGGATCCAAATCTGGCTCTCAACTGAGAAATTATTTTTTAATACTTTAACCCCAAACTATTTAATATAAAGTACATATTAACTACTTACTTGAATTTTCTAGTATTTTAAAACTTGTAAACCTACATTATAAGGTAAAATATGAAATTTTAGATCATAATAAGGAGTTTTACATTTACCTCTCACTACACTATCAACATTTTCATAACAACTTATGTAGTATTAAATCAGGTTATCACTCTCAATATAATTGCTCTCTTTATCAAAATCAAACCCCTTATATGTATCTTTGTTTCCTTTTTCCCTTTTATACTGTTCAACATTATCAATCACTGTCTCATCTCCATCTTCATTACTAGCTACTTCATCTTCTTTTTTTTTCTTAAACTTCCTCTCCTCTTAGTTTGATCTAACATTTGAGACATATTTTGAACTTTTGTATTCCATGTTAAATAATAGTTCAATCTCACTAAACCCATTTTTAGTAGCATAAGTAATTACACCACCTTCCTCAACATCAAAGCTTGAATCCTCATCAACACTAACATTAGTACCATCAGTAAGTACACAATCAATAGAAGTAGACTCACCACATATGCCCAAAGTCATGACTTAAGAATTAAATGTCTACTCCTTTTTCCTGTTATTGATGGTAATGTATGAGTAATTTATAAATAAATTTCAAATTTTATTAATTTTTTAATATTATTCAAAACTATTAAATATGTAATAACCCATTCTTATACTTAAGGATTAATTGTTAGATTGAGTCATATCATGTGAGAATATATGAAGAGCATTCCATTTGCATGTATCATATTTGCATAAACATATGAATCATGATTTAGGGACATTATAAAGGTAGTATATGCACTCAATTGACATATTCCAGGATATGAAATATTTTAAATGATCATGATGCAATTATGTGTTTTTATGTCTTGAATCTTGTTTAACATATTATAATTAGTGAATTGGGAACTTACTGATATAATTGAGTAATTGATAAAGTGGTTTGTGCACTTAAATTTAGGAAAAATGTTAAAGAGTAAGACAAAAAAGATATTTGGACATTTGGGTAGATTAGGCCTATAAAATGGTGACATGTAGCATTAGGAATGAGTGCCACGTGGCTTATCTAATTGGATGACAAATGTCATGAGTACATTAGTGACCAGAGGCCTAGGAAACCAATGAGACCAAACATTATGTGACAATTGGAAGCATGAGAACAAGACAGATGGCATAGCCCTCTACTTGACAAGTGTTACACCATGTGTCCCACCTCTCCAACACACACTTGTACCCCATGAATTTCACACTTGAAAGACCATATTTCTTCATATTTTTGGTCTTATGATTTTTCCTTCATTCCATCACCAATGACATCCCCACACATCCTCCCAAAACCTTGATTTTTGTCGAATCTAGTAGCCTACATCTTGTGGTTGGAAACCCTTTGTATTCCATCTTATTCTTGAAGTATATTTGAATGCTTCAGAGGCTTGATTAGATTTTTAATTGAGGAGAATTTGGGTCGAACAAGTGATTTATTACCCTATTATGTTATATATGAGCATAACATACATGATGATTGATTGGAGATGAATTGCATGTAGGGTAAATGATGAAGTGAGCTTGAAATTTGATGAATGAATTGGTTCTGTTTTTAATACATAGAAACCCTAGGTTATAGGTTGTTTTGTGAATGAATTAGATTGATGTTTAAGGTCTATTCAAGGTGAGTTTATACTAAAGAAAAGTATTTGTGTAGTGTTCTTGACATAGGAAAAGAACTACGGTTACATGTATAATAGTGAATGGATGCTTCTACCTTGTTTTGATTCTTTAAGGGCAAATTGTAAATGAACTACCATTTGATTGATTTTAAATTGTAATTAGAGATGAATTGAAGAGGAATTGAAGTATCTTTAAGATATAATTGAGGTATAATTGATGAAATATCATGAAGGTGTTAAATTTGGAAGAAAAGTTGAAGGAAAGTGAAGGTGAACTTTCGATTAACCTATCCCATGATCATGGGAATTGTATGGCTCCTTCCCATGATTGTGGGAATGCTTGGCAGAGAAAGAAATGTGTATTTTGTGCTCTTGTTGATCCATATAAGGATAAGACACTATACATTGATTTGTTTGTACTTGATTGGAACTTGAAATGAACTTAGAATGATATGGGATTAATTGATTAAAGGATTGGTAAGTTTAGTTTCTTACATGATGTTATAAAATAAGGATTGGGTTGTTTAATATCAATGTGTAGGAATTTGAAAAGTATGATTTGGTAAGGGTATAATCATGTTTATATGAATATAAATGGGATCCAAGGGATGTGAACAATGTGAATTTGATATGAATGAATGAGATTTGGGAAAATTGTGTGAATGTATAATGTTAAGAAAGTATTGGTGATCGTATAATTGAAGAATTGAGAGTAATCAAACTTTCGTAAGACATAACCTAATTGTAAACAAGTTATTACAACTATCATGTTTGAATGATCAAGACTTATAGCTATAACTATCATGTTTGAATGATCAAGACTTATATCTACAGATGCGTACCAAATAAAGTTAATTTAGCATGCATTGAGCATAATACATATACATGCGTATGGTTGAATAATTATATGGTTGGTTTATATGTGTATTGTATGATATAGAAGCACAAGTTGACCGATAACATGCAGACATTGCTAGATTATCAAGGAAATAGCTCACCTAGAGCATATTGTGAGATGACCAAGATGTTTCTCACTATGATTGAATTGTTCTTGAATAATTTTTACATTAAACTGTTACTGGTTTAATTGTGATAAGTCTAGACATCAATTTTCTGAGGAGATCATTATTCAGGGATATATAGGAAGTGCGTACTAATTGTATGTGAATGTGGTAAATATGTAAACTCAACTGAATGTTAAATGCCAGACTCCGTTCTGACGATTGCGATAAATGATTGTGCACAACGAATGAAAGTGATTAATATTGCATTATATGATATGATGAATTTCATGACATTGATGAGCATGATCAGATAAAGGAGTTGTGACTGGAGGGACTAGTCTGAAAAGGGCTTAAAGCCCAGAATATGCAGAAAAAGCCACAAGCTTAGTTGTAAATGAGTCCAGTATCCACAAGGGATATGGGCTAGCATCTAAAATAAGCCCAATATCCACAAGGAATATGGGATAGTTAATAGGCACTCGGTCATAACAAAATAGAAAAAATGAAAGTGGAGTCTCATGTGCATTGCATATATATCTTTACATGTATCATATGAATAGTTGTGAAAAGTTATTGAATTGTGTTGATACAATCATGTGCATTGTTTGTATACATGTTGATGAGATGAATGATTAGATTATTCTAAAAGTATTATATGAAACGTTTGTATTCATAATGTTTTTATCGAAATATATATATATATTGTGAGTTGGTATACACAATTGGAAGATGCGTTAAATGAGAATTGATTCTAAATAACGTGATATACCTGTGAATTTGGCTATTGCTTGTACTATTTTTGTCTTGACATGGGTAAGCACATTGATGATGGTTCACTCAATGAGTTTGCAATCTCATCAAAATTGCAATGTTGATTTTTAGGTATTAAGGAGACCTAGCTCATAAGGCAAACTAGTAGCAGTTTATAGTTGTCAATCTTAGGAATCAAGAATGGCTCAAAGATCTAGTCAACTGATTCTGAAGAGTTTAGTTAGAATGCTTTAGTCCAACATCCAATTTCATTTTGTACATATTGTATAGGGTCATGAACCTTCATATGTCATGTTTTGTAATTAACATGCTAATACATTATGTTTAACAAATAAAATAGTAGGAACATCAAAATGTCCCATTGTAAAGCCAAAAGAGAAAGTGTATGAGAGGAAACATTGTTATGGTTAAAGATGATGACTTTCCTAATAGTCAAGCAACTACTTTTGCTTCGATTTTTGAGAGAAAGCTATCAAGATCCAAATCGTTTGTATGGAGAAGCAAGAGCTCTTCTAGTGAGTTATTTGATAGAATTTCAATTGGGTTTGGAGATTGCAGTATTGAGAATAGAATTGCAAAAGGAAGGCAAATTGAAACTCCATAATGCCTCTAACATGAAAGAGACGATAAGATATGGAGTTACCTTTGGTGGATTTATTATAATTTGGTCATCTTCATTGTCATCATCCTCATCTTATTGGGTATAATAATTACTAATAATATAGTAGAGCTAATCTCATGACTAGAAACTAAAATGACTAAAACCTATCATGTTTCTCTTCTTTAACAATATTCAAATATAAAGAAGAGAAATTGGAGAAGTATTTTGTTGAATAATAGTTTGAATAATTATATAACATTGGCAATCCAAATTTATATTCAATTATCTAGTACATTTTAGCAGGCAACCATTACTAAAAGCAAAGCCATGATGAGAATCAAATGATATCAAAGGTGTAATGAGATTGCTCAATTTATAGGAACTAGAGTCACAAGTAGTTCTACAGATTTTGGGTGAGATTATAGTAGGTAAAGAGTTTGGAAACCCAAGACCTCAATAAACAGGTGGGAGGGAATTGTTAGCTAAAACTCCACAAGTGACGTAACCTCTAGTATAAAAATTCAAAAAACTAAATGCTACTAGGAGTTGGAGTACTCTATTTTACAATGAAACCCCCATTAAACTACTCCACAGTAATAGCTTTTGATTCCACCTATATAGAACTTCCCTCCTATAGTAGAGAGCATTAGACAACTCTTAAAGTGCTTTAAAGGCAATCACCTTTAGCACTTATTGTATAAATCATTTTATGATTAATAAAGACATTTTTCATTATTTCGATATTCTTACATTTTTAAATTTGATGTTGATCTTAAATTGATTTAATGAAGTCATTGATACAAAAAATAGCATGGAGGAAATCATGATGAGATCATGGCAATGAGATTCCTATCATATGTAATTATGTTAATATCTAAACATTTCCTAGTCACAAGATTAATAAGATGAGATATCATTAATTCAGATGGACTAGCACATGTTATACTCCTTGACTAGATAAAGCAGTAGATCCTATAAATTGTAGACAAGAGTTACTTAGAGTTAACATGTGGATGCTTACTAAGGGTAGTAAGTACATTAGGCTGACCTACTATGAGACAATCATATGAATATTCTATTACAATGTCAATGATAGTCTCATCATAACAATGGTGCAAATATCCTTTGACTTGAGGTGCTCAAGGATATCTCGGATACTAATCCTATGCTTTAACTTCATTCATCGGTGCCTTCCAGGGGTTACTCATAAGGTGGTGATTGGGTACAATTTGAGGTATTCAGCGGTAAATGAGTAGCCAATAAAGGATTCACGACTCCTAATAGAAGGAGACGATGCCCAAGGCCTTTTGATTGGTTCTTTACTTAAAAGTCTCCAGCCAGAGTAGATATATGTCATCAAGAGAGTCTTCAATGATACATAGAGTAATGAAGAGAGTCGTGACATGTTGTAAGATGTTGCTCTTGACTTACTTAAATTAAGTGGTAATTTAAGTGTCTAACATAACGAGAATCCAATAGGTCACACATATAGGAGATCCAAAGGATGAGTAAGATGGTCTTCTATGGTGATTCAAGATATAAGAGAGTGTTTTGGGATTGTATCGCAATGTGATCCTGGTAGAAAATGTTGCATGGAATGGATTAGAAATGAGTGTTGTTGGCTTCCATTAATACATGTTATTCATGGCCATTAACTTCCCATAACTTCCATTAATGCATGTTATTTATGGTCATTAACTTCCCATAACTTCCATTAACATATGCTATTTATGACCATTAAATTCCCATAACTTTCTATTAGTAGAAATTGAGATGATTTTCGTGCATCTTATTTAAGACACAAGAAAAGAAAATTAAACCCGTCTTTTTCTTTTCGTGTGTGTTTCATA
>JANSVA010000009.1:2508672-2522559 GCA_025504915.1 Erythroxylum reticulatum | reverse complement strand
TTTAAATTCGTTTAAATTGTTTTGTGTGTATTAACTTCTAATTTTATAAAAAGGTTTAAAGATCTATTCAACCCCCCTTCTAGATCGTTTACAAAACATACTATAATTTTAATGTAAATATTAACTATATTACCTCTTAAACGGATACATCCATCGATATTGAACTAAATCAACAAGTTTAGCCTTGTATGCTAAATGTACGAGTATATGATCTATACAGTCAAAGAAGCTTAGAGAAGAATCCCATCAAATCTACATAAGATAATTGGAATTTCCCTTTCTAATTTTCCCATTTCTACCAACTTTCTCTCATATGATGTTAAGCTTTTGAAGAATAAACTTAATTCTGCTATAACTTCCCGAACCTGATTCAGTAGCAACTCCCAAAATGCAATTGGAATTAGTCTTTGCATAAATACATGACAATCATTATTTTGCATCCCAAATAATTTGTACTTCCTCATGTCCACACACCTTGCCAAGTTCCAAATATAACCAGCCAGAAACTTTAGACTTTTTAACCATTCACACAAAATTTTCTTTTATTTTTTGTCCAAAGTGTAACATGCTTTTCGATATTTACCCATGTGAAGATCTTTATTAACTCATTCCTTCTACAAAAAAGTTTCAAATCAGCTTGTGATTTTGCATTGTCCTTTATCCTCCCTTTAATGTTCATTATAGTATTGAACATATTGTCAAAATAATTTTTTTAATATGCATCACATCTAGATTATGATGTATCAAATTAATTTTCTAATATGGCAAATCGCAAGAGATACTTCGTAACTTCAAGTGATGTATTTTATCTTCAACTTCAAGTTTTGTAACTTTTAGAAACCCTAATTCATCAATCTCCTACAATATCTCTTCACCAGCGTTATAAGGGGGAGTTGTTTTTAGCATCATATTCTTAATAAAATTTTGTTTATTGCGTCTAAATGGATGATCTAGAGGAAGAAATTTCCTGTAGTTGTCAAATCAAGATGTTTTACTCCCGTTAAGAAGATAAAATACATCAGAATCATTGCCATAGTAAGGGTAAGTCAATTTCCCTACTATGCTCCATCCAGGTAATATAGCATATGCAGGGAAATTACTAATAGTCTACATCAAAGCTGCTCTTAATAAAAAATTTTATTTAACAGATACATTATATGTCTCCATTCCAAATTCCCAAAGATGATGCAATTCAGATACCAATGGTTGTAAGAATACACCAATTTTATGTTTTAGATTCGTAGGCCCTAACATAATGACCGTCAATAATATATTTGTATCATTCATGCACATCTATGGAGGTAAATTATAAGGAGTATTTGCAATTGGCCATGATGAATATTGTTGTCAGGATTAAGCAAAAGGTTGAAATTCATCTGTCAACAATCCCAACCTAACATTTCGACTTTCAACTGTAAACTCAAAATGGGTGTTATTGAAATATTTTCGTGCTAGTGAATCCGATGAATGGCTCATTATTTCATCTTCCTATTTATGATGTTATCTCATGTGAAATGCAGTATTACCAAGGGCATATAGTCTTTAAAGTCTCAGAGCTAGAGAGAAATAATACATTCACTTCCAAGGTACTAATTTTTGCTTTATAGTATGCTTTATTCATTTGAACCTAAATTGATAATAAAATTTTCACTCTTGTAATTCCACATCATCTCCCTAAAATAACATACATCACAAATTGCAACAATTAATTTTCTTAATTGGAAAACCAAGACCTTTAATATTATCAACTATTTTATGATCAGGAGGCAATGATTCATTATTCCAAGAAAGAATTTTATATAAAATTCGATAAAAAAATATGCCCTTCATACTTTATGTTCAATATTCGAGCAATTGAAGATAATTAAGTCATAGTCTCACAATTTGGTAATAATTCTTAGTTAGTTGATTTTAGTAAGTCAAAAAGTTTTTTTTCATTGGGGTTTGGTTCTTCTTCAAGATTTTCTATATTTTCCTAAAAGATATAACTGACTGCATGATAAACCATTTGGGTTTAAGGATTTTCAATTACACCATATTATTTATTATAAATTCAGTACCCCCTTCAAACCCATCTACTTTTATTGATGATTTCATTACCCCAGGTGCTACAAATTAATGGTTCCGCATATTATGTCCACTTTAAATAATTTGGAAAAAACTCTTTTTTTAAGCAAATTGAGATTCACTTCATCAATAAGAAGAAAACGAATATGTTTACACTTTTTACATGGTTATATTATTTTTTAACAATCCATATATGTGGTTGAGAACATGTATAGTTAATAAAAGCTTGAACTCTCTCATCAAACTCAATATTAATGAACCCATCAGGTGTTAATCGTTTATATATATAAGATATATCAACATTACTCATTTCTATAAAACTGTTATTTAAAAAATTGATTTCATAATTAAATATAATAATCTTTATTGTAGTATCCATATTAATCTCACAGAACATGTAATCTTTAGTTTACACATTAACAATAACACAAAAAGAAAGCATTGTGTTATAGCATATGCATAAATTTATGTAATGTTAGATGATAGGGAAATATTTTAGGTTGCATAAGATTTCAATTAATTTTAAGTGTCTACCATTCATATCAACTAACTAATGACAATATTTGGAGAGAACTTAATAGAATTATATTGTTTCTTCATTTAAGCAGTTATCTAAGTACTATATGATCAAGATGTTTACTTGTAGATAAATAAATCATGCTTTAGAAACATTAAACAAATAAGAATTTCAATGACATGAATATAAACATATACATTAAAAAAATAAACTTGAAAAAGAAGATAGCAAAGTGAGTACCTTTATACTCCAGAAATGGGGAAATGAACACCCAGTATAAAGAGAGACCCAGTTAAAGCATTGCTCTAAAAGGTTAACTAAAAAATTAAGTTACCAAATATTTAGGCAATAAGAACCTAAAGTGCACTAGTACAAGATCATTTGGTAAAAGGTTATATACCTAGAATATCATTCATCATATGGTTAACTATGCTAAATAGGCAAAGCACATTGGACATATTGAAAACCAATTTAGAGATGAAAAGGTGGTGCTGCTTGTGCAATCAAAGCTAGGAATAAAAAATCATTTTTTTATGTGCTACTACCCTAGAGATGTTTAGAGATTAATTCAATTAGCTTGTAACTATTTATATAGGAACTTGGAATGGAACAACATCATAGCTGAAATTCCCGTAGCTACACTCTTTAAGGAAGATATATTGCTTGTTAAACTCTATACCATTATATATGAAACATGACAAGAGAGCAATAAAAGAAGATTAAGAAGAATATATAGGTTCAAGATAATTCAATTATAAATTTATGTCAAATATAAGTGAACTACTAATCATAAACCATCATAATGCCATCTTTGCTAATGTTGCACTCAACAAATATGGTTTAAAGTAAGAATATCTTGTGTTGTAATTGTTAGAAGTGGTCTGGTTTATGTGTTATCTTAGAGGAACCAGTTGACATATTTGATTCCTTTTAATTGAATCTAGAAGATTCAAACAACATATTATACTCCACCGATTTTTTGAATTTAATATACTTTGTCTTATCTTCCTCCTTACTTAACGGATACTTGATGACAAAATGACTAGTGAAAATAATAATCTTTGATCCCACCAAGTATGGCCAAAATTTATCAACAATGAACACCACCACTAATGGCTCTTTCTTAATGGTACTATAGTTTATTTAGGACTTACATAACTTTAAACTTGCATGGTAAATAATATGAACCTTCCTATCCTCCCTTTTTCCTAAAATTGCTCTAATTACATAATCATTGGCATCATATACAACCTCAAAAGGGAGGTTCCATTTGGGAGGTTAAGTTACTCCTTTAACCTATAAAAATCATCAATGCATTCTTATCTAAAAAATGAACGGAATATCTTTAAGAAATAGTTTATACAAGGCTTTAGTAATTTAAGAGAAATCTTTTATAAAACATTAGTAGAAGTCGATATAGTCTAAAATACTCCTCACGTCCTTAACAAAAGTGGGTAGTAACATCTTGTCAATCACCTAAACTGTTGTTATGTCTATCTTAATATCTCATTTAAACACCAAGTTTCCTAAAACAATTCCTTCCCTTACCATGAAATGACATATCTACCAATTTAAAAATAGATTAATTTCTTAACATTTTGGCAAAATTTTAGACAAATTAATTAAAATTCACTAAAAGTAGTGTCATATATAAAAAATATTAGTGAACACTTTTATAATGTTCTCAATAAAATTAGAGAACATTTCCATCAAATGATATTGAAAAGTAGTAAGGTATTATAATGATGAAAAGGTTTAAAGGCATTCTCCTATAGGCAAGATTTCTATAAAGACATATGAATATGGCCTTCTTCGTCACTGGGATGAATAGGAATTTAAAAATGAAATAATAAACCAAAATAACCTTCCATGCAATAAACATAGGAATGCTTTACTAACCTCTCAAGCATTTGATCAATGAAGGGAAGGGGAAAGTGATCTTTTCAGGTTAACTTATTCAACTTTTATAGTCAATAAAATTCTCCAACCTATTACTATTCAAGTAGGGATCAATTCATTAATCTCATCCTTACTCACTGTTATACTCCCTTTCTTAAGAACCACTTGAACCGGACTGACCCATTTACTATTGGTGATAAGATAGATTATCCCTATATCAAGTAGTTTGAGCACCTCTTTATCAACAACTTTTATGTTGGGATTCAATCTTCTTTAGTGCTTGAAGAGCTTATAATCATCTTCCAAAATATTCTAAGTACGTAAATGGATGGGTTAAAGCCTTTGATATCATCAGTAGTGTATCCTATGATATCTTAATACAATATAAGGACATCGACAATTTTTTTAGTTTCAAATTTACTTAGACTTGCATTTAGAATCATATGATAGGTATAATTAAGTCTAAGAAATTCATACTTGAGAAGGACAGGAAGAGTTTTAAGTTTTATATGTGAACCTTTCTTTTTACTCCCATATTTTTGGAGCCATCATTCACCAAACACTTTTCAAATAAGTCATTTGAATTATGTTTAACAAGCTCCTCTATCATTAACTGATCAATCATATCAATCTTGTAAAAAGGAATCTCTAAAAGAAGGTTATTTAATAGCATTAGGAAAATTAAGCTTTACTCTCTCATCACTAACACTCAAGGAAAGCTTTTCGATTTTACATTAATAACAACCATATATGTACTTATGAAAGAATGATTGATATTTAAGTATCTTACTTCTCTAAATAATAAAATTTGTAAAAATGAAAAAGTTATTGACCTTGATAGGCACATCCCTTAATGTAACTATCAGATATTGATGGAATGATCTGCCAATTACAAGGAAATAGTAGTGGGTTTCAAATCAACTATCTTGAGCTTCTTAAAAATAGATAAAGCCACTAGACTTACATTTGCCTCTAAATCATATAAAGCATGGTTAAAGCTTATATCTCCAATAATACAAAAAATAGAAAGTTTGTTAGAATGTTTGAGTTTAGGAGGTAATTTTTTAAAATTAGAGAACTGAACTGCTCATTCAAAAATGTAGTTTCATAATTTTCAAGCTTCCTTTTTATTACCCAAAATCTTTTTAGTGAATTCAAGTTAGGAAGACATTTATTTAAAAGCTTCTAGGAAGGGAATTTAATGTACAACTTTTAAAGAACAACTAAAATTTTTTCAAAGTTTTTATTAAGTTTAACCTTATTCTTTTTTTATTGAAAAATTGTATATTAGATTAAGCCATGAAAGGTAATAAAAATTGTTACAATTAGAAACCATCCTATCAAATGAATGGGTTAACAAACCACAATGAATGATGGGAAACTTTATTTGCTTCAAACTTCATCTGCTACTTCTAGTTCAATTACTAGTATTAAACTAATCTTTTTAGTTTTGTCCTAGTAAGTAGCTTTGATCTTTGCTAGAAATCTGTTATCTCTTCTGCTTAGTTTCTTACCCCTTAGCTTCCTACTCATATACTTTCTTACTCTCACTCCTGCTTTTCTCCTAACTATATCCATTACTTCTCTTGCTTGCGTTTTCTTCTTGCTTCCTCTCCCAAGCACAATTTTTCTCCTTTACCCTTTCCCATCTGGTTCTTTTTATCCATCAATCACTTCTTTTAACCAACATTCCTTCATAATGTTTTCAACTTTGGTTCCTTTTCTCCTCCTCTGCATCCTCCCCACTCCCCTCCTCCTTCCTCAATATCAGCTCCTATTTCCACTTCTTATCCTCATGCTACCTTTGACTCCTTTAGGAATTCAGCTCCACCCTAAAAATGCACCTGGGTGCAGATTGCTGGTAATCATAATCCTAATTCCAAAGTTACATTCTTCCCCCCAATCCCACCTATGATCACCATATTTTTTGCCTCCAATATCCGTAATTTAAGATGGATTTATCAAATGGAAATCCACCATTGTTGTCTTCTTTATTCAAAAAAGAGTTCCTTTTCCTATCATGAAATATCAGGTTGAAAACAACTGGAAACAATTTGGACTAAAAGAAATAATCTTCAATAATAAGGATATCTTCTTATTCATATTTGATTATCCTAATTGACTTATATAATTCATGAAAGGTAAACCTTGGCTTTTAAATAACAAAGCATTTTTTATTCATCCTTAGAGACCTAGAGTCAAATTTGGAGATCTTAAACTCACCAACATTCCACTTTATATTTGTATACAAATTACACCTTTTGAATATTGGACTACTGAAGTTATTAGTTACCTTGATAGTTTCATACGAAGACTATTATGTCTTGGTCAAGCAATAAGTGAGATAAAATGTATTAACTTTGCAGAATATACATAGTTGAGGATGCACTTGTTGACCTGCCTAAATAAGTTGTTATATTGAAATTCAATGATATCATGGAGCTTATAAAGGAAAGAGTTAAAATAACTTATGCTTGGAAACCTCCCAGCTTAAAAACTGATTAGATTTGGAAGCCAATAAGAAGAATCTTTGAAACTAGAAGCTATTGGGAACTCTTACAGGATGCTCCACATATTGTTTGACAGGTTGATCCTACTGTATTAAATGATAATGCTACATCTATATCGTAACCCCCAGTAAAAATGTCTTTTCAAAGATAATAGAAGGAGCAATTTCATAAATATAAAGTGATATAAACTTGCTAAAGGAGGATGATACTTCTAACCTAACTACAATATATGATGGAAATGATTCTTTCAAAATAGTTACTAGTATAACGAAATCTCAAAGGAGCAAGGTTTCTAGCTCCAAAGGTAAAATGAACTAAATGTCCAATTTAATATAGAATGTTAGAGGTTTAAATTACCCTAAAAAGCAATTAGCTTAGACGGATTTTGTCCTTAAAGGAAAACCTCTTTTATTTGAACTTTTAGAAACTAAAATAAAGGTGGAGAACCTCATGATAGTTGTAGTTTACATTATATTTTGGTAGGTGTTTTAGCGTGTTCTTAGGTATTGATTAGATGATTTGTGCATGTTTAGCTTTAGAATTATGTTAATGTGATTGTATATTTATGCTTTTGAGTGTTATGTGGTTTAGAACATGATATTGGGCCTTAATTTTCTGAGCTTGAGGTGTTTTTATGTGATTGTTAATGTATGATTAGATGAAAAAGATTGAAGGAAGTTGGAGAAAGCTTAAACAAAAGGCAAGGGTCACGATCGTGACACCTTTGTCACAGTCGTGATAAAAGAGAATCATCTAAGATTACAATCATGACAAAAGGAAAATTTCACTTGAGTCACGATCATGATAGGCGCTCGTTAAACGTGGGGATCTCCTTTTGTTTTGATATTAGGGGGATCTTTTTGGACAATTGGACATGGGTATGACCTAGACTTTACCCTAAATGACCTATGATCTATATAATAACATAAGAAGACCCAAAATAGACCTAGCCTCCATTTGCCAAATTGAGAAAGAACATAAGGAAGAGTAAGAAGGACAGAAGAGAAGAGGACCATCTGCAACTACTATCCAACAACTCCAAACTAGCCATTTCAAGTTCTTTTCTACTTTCTCTTGTTCATTACTTCATCTTGACCTATGACTTAGGTTTGAGAATCTTAAATATGTTATTAATGATTTGTCTAATTTCATTATGGGTTTTATTCTTGAATCATTTTTTGACTTATATATTACTTATAATGCTTCAATCCTGTGGCTATTGAAATTCCTAATCTGAACATAAAGTTAGTAGTTCTTGTCTCTTCAAATGGTATAATATATGAAAAAAAACTTATGGAGCATAATTTAGAATAAAAGGTCCAATTATTTTAAAGAAATGTAAATGAGGCATATAAGTATTTAGAACTTGAAGATGTAGACTACAATATGCAAATACAAGATGATAATGTAAAAAAGGCAAAAGGAAAAAAGTGAGTACGTATCTTCTGTCTATTTAGAAAGTTGAGAAAAAGAACCCATGAAAAGAATAATTTGAGGAGATAGAAGAAAGAGAAGGGAGAGGAAAATTTCAAATTTCGATACATTTCTAAATAGGTTAATTAGGTACATCTTTAATAATGATTTGATAAGTTGACCAAGGAGAATGTTCACCACCACCTTTAGAAGGAGTAAGGTCAAATAATGTTATTTTCATAAAGTTAGAAAACATGAAACAGAGTATTATAGAAACTTTTATATAGTTATCAAAGACATAGTTAATCAAGGGAGCATTAAAAGATTATTGGTTATAGAAAATGATACCCAATATATATATATAGAGAGAGAGAGAGCGAGAGAGAGGAAGCACCCTCCAAATCATATAAAATAGAATAATAGGCAAATAATCAACCTTAAGATAGGATAATCAATGTTACTTTGGCGGGAGAACACAATGATACCAAAGTGAAAATAAAGAAAGTGACCTAAATATATAATTAGAAAGAGCAATATCAAGATGACATGTCTAAAGAATGAACCACATATAACTTCTTACAAAAGAAAAGAGAAATGATCCATAGCTCTCAAAGTTAGTAGGTTGAAATTTAATGAGGAATAGTAAAAATGAGGGCAGCTCCACTTTTTACGCCCTAAATAATCATGATTATCCCGTCTTAATGGCTAAGACCTTTGCTATACATTTAAGAAGCACCCAATTATCAAGTTAGTATATGCTAACTTGGTCCTATTGGATTAAAAAAATACCAAAAGTATATATAAGATATAATTCTATCAATATAACAAAATAGGTATGTTCGTATATTCCTCCGAATCAGTGCATGTCTTCTTCATAAATGTGTCTCTAACATCTTCCATTTTGCAGAGCCAAGAGCTATCATTTTCAAGTTAAGATTGATATGTCTTTTGAACGAATTTGGGGAATTGACAAGGCAATGTACATTATCCCTTCGATATAAGGATAACAACGAAGTTTTACTTTCATTAACGATAACGATAACGATATGATGAGAATGATTATAGATACTATTGTATTCTATAACTTATTTTAGAATTGCGTTGAAACTCGATTGCACATCATCTACGTTTAGAAGGAACATAATGAAAATTGTACACATATCAGTACCTTTATCAAAAACACAAAAGCAAAAACTCTTCTATTCCTTAAACCTTTACCAAGTTAAGCATCATAGCGACGTAATCATAGGTCTGCATGCTTTTCTCTTTCTTTTGTCTTCGGCTTCTTTACTGCTTCTTCAGAAAGTGAGGAACATACCAACTTGTTCATGACTCCTACAATATTTTTGCTCTTAACCCTAAAATCCATTTTTGACCTTCTAACTCTCGCCATTCTCAATAGGGGAAATACTTATTAATCAAAATTTAAGAAAATAGCAAGGGTAACATTTGGATTGAGTTGAACTGTATTTCCATTTAGTAGTTGTAGTATCAACAAGTCTAATTCATGTAGTTATAACATGAACAACGAGAGCAAGGAAGGTGTAAGTTGTTCAATTATATAAAAAAATTATAATTGCCTGACAACTCATACCCAATAAACCTATGTGGGCGCAAACAGGGGGGATGGAATCATGATGCTTTAGCCATTCTCCAATTACAAAGAAGGGGTCATTGTCTCAGAGTCGGTGAAGTTCACGACATAGGTGACTTTGAGCCAAGAGAACTGGGGTTCCCTGCAGCGGACAAAAGTCACACATAAAGTTGATAAGTTTGAAATTTCATCCCCCTCTCTTTATTCACTCTCTCTTTTACATTGTCTTTTGGCAAAGGTCAAGTGTAGTCTCCTATTAATACTACTTGCTAAATGCCCATGCACGTTCCTCTATGATGACTATCAGCTGCTTTATGCCCTTCTTTCCTTCCTCTCCCATCAAAGGAACGAATCTCAAGAGAGATATTTAGAAACTAAACTGTAGAGTGTAGACAACAAAAAGCAAAAATATAAAGTTTCCATTGCACTGTACAAAAGATGCTTTTACTTATCCCAGCTACTCTCCTCTCCGAATATCGCCTTTTCACAACTATCCCGTAGCTTTAGTTCTCTTTATGTTCTCTCTTAAACTCTTTGTTCACTTTGCTCCTTCATAATTTCATTAGAGTGAAATACATACTATAAGACTCCAACCAATTTATCTGCTCCCTCTCTTGTTTCCAGATTTTCAGTATATTCTTGAAAATATGGCAAAATTAGGAGCTGTTCTTGTTTGTCTGCTGATCGTTGCAATGGATGTAGCGGCAGGAATTCTGGGCATCCAAGCCGAAGCAGCACAAAACAAGGTCTATATTTTTTTTTTCTTTATCCTGATTTTTTTTCTCCCTTCCTTATATAGCTTATAATTATATATGGGTATATAACTATACTAAGGTTGACAATTTTGGGTTTTGCTTGAAAGGTTAAGCACTTGAGGCTATGGATATTTGAGTGTAGAGACCCAAGCCAAGATGCCTTCAAACAAGGGTTAGCTGCAGCAGCGCTTCTGTCTCTATCTCATGTTATTGTTAACTTGCTTGGTGGCTGCAATTGCATTTGCTCTCAAGAAGACTTCCAACATGCTTCCTCCAACAAGCAACTTTCCATGGCTTGCCTCATTTTATCCTGGTATTTATACACAACTCTTATCAACACCATTGTTTCTCACTGATTTAAAATCAAGAAAATTACATCTCTTTGGCAAAAGGGTTAAGCTCAGATATACAGGTATTTTGTTTTTCATTGATGATCAGGATCGTAATGGCTGTTGGACTGTCCATGCTGGTGATTGGAACCATGTCAAATAACAAGTCAAGGGCATCGTGCGGTTTCACACATCATCATTTTCTTTCTATAGGAGGCATTGCTTGCTTTGTTCACGGGCTATTTTGTGTTGCATACTATGTTTCTGCCAATGCGGCTACTGAAGAAAAATAAGGAAATCATCGTGCTTATGAAGTTTTATTTCACTCTTTTATGCGATATGACCCCACCCCTGTTCATTTGAATTTGTTTCGTCCCCACTTTCTCCAATCGAGAATTTAAAATTACGTAGAAGCATAACTAGCTGCTACAATTAGATAGTGGCTACTCATCTCCAGCATCAAAGCCACATTTTCAGGAAGCGTAATGTACATTGTTGCTTCTAAATCCTAATCTGCTTCTTGAATGCCGACCTGGTCAACTGGTTTTCAATAGTGGCTTGACTCCATATCAGGGCATCGTCGCTAACATATTCAGGGATTATAACAAAGTGAATAGCCTCGCATACGCCACTAGGAATTAGAGAAGATGCACAAGACGATATCTAATTAAAAATTGTCATCATATGACAATTTTTTGATTAACTCTGCAGATTAAATAAAAATTCTGTTAAAAGTGAATGTAATTTTATACCCAACCACACAACACTAATTGCCACCTAAATTAATGAAAAAGTCATAAATGCTTATATAAGGATGCTCATCATTTAAAAGAAGAGGCATAAAAGTATTAAAACTTTCTTACAATTATACTGTCGTGCCAACATTAAGACTCAAGTGTTTGAAAACTCTTCAGTTAGTAAGTTATTGTTGATCCGAGATTAAGTCATTGAATTATGAGCCTTAATTTAACAAGTTTAAAGTATACCTCATTAAATTATGAGTCTCACATTAACAATTTTAAAGTATACCTGTGAAACCAAAGCAAATACTTTTCCACCAAGTTAAAGATGAAGCCTTGAATTAGACTATGCGATTTGATACTCTAAAATTTGAACGCTTGCTTGTTCCCATATAAAGAAAAATAAAATACTCCTATATAAAACATCAAGACTCAGTGAGAGTCTCACTGAAATGCGAGGTTAGAGGAGTTCAGTAGCACACAGTCTTATTTTTATTTGATAAAGAAACTGTTATCGATAGATCCACATGTAATGCAAAATAATGATACTACAAAATATAAATAAATACGTATAAAAAATATATAATATGTAATGCAATACATAATTTAGTACATAACATGGTAAAGATTAACAATACAAGATAAAATAAGTAAATGAATAGACAAACCATGAAAAGAACAAGTACAAGAATAAATCAAACCATCCATTACAAGAAAGTAATTAGGCTAAGAAACTATTTAGGTTAAATAACTAGGAGGTAAGTACTACATAATCAAAATATTAAGGTTAACTATAAAATGAAAAACTTAAAGGAAAATGTTTAAAAAACCTAGGAGAATGATAATAAACTCTCTATGAGAGATCCTTTTTCTATATCTTAATACATCAAAGTTTTTTATTGTGGGTCATGTCTTTGGTTAAGTTCTAGCAAATCATATCATTTTTTATCACTTCCCCCATTTCATCTTAAGCATTCCTTATTTCCTCTTATAGTTTCTAAGTACTATTTTCTTGCATTTTCTCACTAAAGGGTCAGGGTGTCCCCTTTTAACATGTTCTAACCATATAAGCCTCATATCTCTTAATTTTTCATTAAGACTAGCCACCTTTAATTCGTCTCTTACCATCTTGTACTTATCTCTTCTAGTAAGGTTACACATCTAATGAAGCTTTCTCATCTCTGCCACTATTAGCTTATAAATATTCACTTGTTTGATAAGCCAACACTCTACACCATGTAGCATGACTAGCCTAATCACTAAATAATAGAATTTATTTTAAAGTTTGAATGGTATCTTTTAGTCAAATAAAACTTCTGATGCACTTCTCCATTTAAATCACCATGATCTGATATGGTAGACTATATCTTCATCGATCTCTTAATTACTTTGGATGATAGACCCTAGGTACCTTAAAGACTCTTTTTGTTATATAACATCTTAACCGAAAGCCACCTTATGGCCTAAAAAGTTATACTCTAAGTGCTTAATCTTAGTCTTGCTTAATTTAAAGTCCTTTTGACTCTAATTTATCCCTCCAATGTTCTAGCTTGACATTGACATCCTCTTTTTTCTCATCCACTAAGATAATATCGTCAACAATCAACATAAACCAAGGTACAACCCTTTAAATAATCTTGATGAGCTCATCCATCACTACTACAAACAAAAAAGGGTTTAATGAGGAGCCTTGGTATAGCATAATATCAATAGAAAAAATATATATATCTCCTTCTAGTCTTTATCATTTTATACATATCCCTAATCACCTATATATAAGTCATAGGAACTTCCTTAACCTCTAAATACCTCCATATGATTTCCCTAGGAACCCTGTCATCGGCCTTCTCTAAATCAATAAAAACTATTTGTAAATTACTCTATTTTTTTCTTGTAATATTTCATTAATCATCTAAAGAGATGTAAAGCTTTTTTTTTTTTTGACCTTCCTAGTAGGAAGCCAAACTGGTTCTCCAAGATAGGAGCATCCTTTTGCATTCTTTTCTCAATTACCTTCTACAACAACTTCATGGTGTGACTAAGTAGTTTGTTGCCTCTATAAT
>JANSVA010000009.1:2476698-2491297 GCA_025504915.1 Erythroxylum reticulatum | reverse complement strand
TTAACATAAGCCCACTAACTACTTAAGCTAACTTAATTCTAACACTTCATTCTAATTTCTAATTTCTAATTTCTATTTAAACTTGCTAATTTAATGGACTAAATTAAAAAAATTTAAACACATAAATTGATAAATATTGAAAGAAATTTTGGAGTCCAATATTTATCCATCACTTCCTAACATTCCATACTCACGCAACTTCCCAATTTTCATTCAATTATACCTAATTCGTGACTTATATCCCTTGCATCACATTTGCATTCATAAGAACGCCTTTATTTCTTGAACAACTCATACTTCCCAAATTCATATGCATAGATATCAAACAATCTATTCCTAAATTCTAACATTATTTATCAACTTAAACTTATCGACCCTTAATCAATCAATCAAACAATCTTCCAGGTCATTTCAAACCTTAATCAAATCCAAATACACAAAAGTAAAGTAACTTATCCTTAGTTGGTTTAACAATCACACAAAACAGAGTTTTTTCACTTCCCAAGGATTTCCCATGATTGTGGTTACCTTTTTAAGATCGTGAAGAAACAAAACATAAACTTTTCTTCTCCAGGGAATTTCCCACGATCGTGGTTAGAAGCTCATGCTACTTCCACGATCGTGGGAAATTCCTTGGAGAAGAAAAGTTTATGTTTTGTCTCTCCTGCTTCCACGATCATGAAATGGGTGAACAATGGTTCACCATCCCTTTCCTTCAATCTTTTTCCAAATTTTAACACTATCATATTAATCTATTGATCATACCTCAATTATGCCTAAATTATACTTCATTCCCTCACCAATTTCTATCACTAATTCTAACTTAAAATCATTCAATTGATAACTTATAAATCATAGTCTTTTATGCATCACAATAAAAACAGAATTGTCATTCACCTTCATACATAAAACCTTAACTTATCAATTTCTGGAACACTCCTAATATAACCATTTTTTTGTATAGTTACATCATCATTTACACTTCAAATCTTAGCCTAAACCATCCATATAATCCATTATTTTCAAGCATAAAAAAAAACAGAAACCATACATTCATTCATCAAATTCTAGCACATCTCATTTTCAACTTTACATGCAATTCATCTCAATTCATCCCTAACCAATCTTTACGGATGTTATACTCACATATAACTTAATAAAGTAATCAAATACTTACTTGTTTATCTCAAGATTTCATCAATCAACAAGCTAAGCAAGTCTCCCAAACATTAAACATACATTAAGAACAAGATGAGATTAAAGGGTTTCAATTTACAAGATGAAGGCTATAAATTTTTTAGCAAAATTCAAAGTTATGGAGGTTGTGTGAGGGTGTTAATGGTAAGGAGAAGAGGAAGAGAGAATCTAACCAAAAACATGAAAGAGGGTGGTATTTTAAGTGTGAAAATCGTAGGTGTAGGTGTATGGAGGAGAAGGTGGACACGTGTCATGCCACTTGTCAAATGGAGAACCATATTGTATGTCTTCCTCTTACACTACCAATTGTCATTCCATAACTAGTCCACTTGTCATTAAATCTCTAAACCATATATCACTCAACTATACCTCTATTTGTCACTCTTTTATTTAAGCCAATTGTCACTCTATTATTGATGCCACATGTTACCATCTCATAGGCTCATTCAACTTAAATTCCTATGTATCATTTTATGTTACTTTTTAATATTTTTCCTATACTAGATGCACATATCCTAACTTTCATTAATTTGCTCCAATCATTTTTTATCTAGTTCACCCTATCAGTTTATTAGTGAATTATACAAGAAATGCAACAAATCATAATACCCAATTCAAATAACACAAAATCAACTCAGATAATATTAACTTAAAATAAAATCTAGAAGGAGAGTTAGAACATCATCATCATTCTACCATCTATCATCATACAATCCATCCCAACTTTATACATGACTAAAATTAAAATGAAAAGGAAATAGAAGCTTAGAATGGATGATTTGGGAAGGTAGCAGCATTGAAAAACCTCCTGATCTAAGAAGTACATCGAGATTGCTTCTTCTTCCTCCTTCTTCCTCTTCGTCCTCTCTTTCTCTTCATCCTCTCTTTCTCTCTTTAGAGTTTCCAAAAGTGACTGAATGAAGACTCCTTTGTGATCTTTTTAATGTTCTTTAAATAGTGTTTTATGTTTTGGGTAAGCCTAGGGTCTTTCTAGTGTCCAAAAGGTCTAAAAGGTCCCTCGAAACATGAAATTTGTACGCGATTGCACATCTGCCCACTACAGGCCACAATCATGGACCACATTTAAGCCTTCTGTCACAATATTGGGTCATTGTTTAGCGCAAATGTCTTCTAAAACTCCTCTATTCTTCGACATTGACCCTAAAACACTAACAAACATATCAAGGTACCTCAAAAATATAATATTTAAGCTCAAAAGCTTGTACTAATCAATAAAACACTTAAAACATAAATAATTAACAAACTAACACAATTCTAACCTGAACAAATACTAAATGATCAAAATAATGGCTAAACACATATCAAACTATGCTCTAAAATACAATGCAATTTACACATGCCAAACCCCAGCATCGAGGAGCATAAGCACTTCCTTCTTCATGACTTCCATCATTAGAGGATTCAACCTACGTTGAGCTTGCCTTGTGCACTTGGCATCTTCCTCTAAAAAAATGATGCACGTTTATAGAAGGGTTTATTACTTGGGTGGTTAAGGAGTGGATTTAGTTACACTTTAGGTGCCTACACATCAGAAGGTAACAACTTTTGGTGAGATTTAATTAAATGCATGGAAGTTAAATCATACCTTTTAGGAGAGCGCTCCAATGAATGTAACGTAACTACCATTTCCATTAGCTCTTCTCCCACTTTATCATCATTGTTGACTTCTACTTGGATATGTTCAATTAAGACTATTTCTAAATGATCCTTGCAACTCAATTTAAACATTTCTTATACCAAAAGATCAATCACATCAATAAAGAAAACATAATGATAATCATGAGGATGTTTAATGGCATTAAAAATGTTAAAATGAATCATTTCCCTATCAAATTCCATCGTGAGGGTGCCATCATGAACATCGATCTTAGTTTGAGTTGTATTTAGGAAAAAACTCCTCAATAAGATAGGTATTGGATTGTATAAAGTCTCATCATTCATATCAACAACATAAAAATCCGTAGGAAATACTAACTTATTCACCTACACCAAAACATCTGTAACTACACCATCAAGGTAAGCATTAGTGTGATCAGCTAATTGTATGATAACAGTTGTTTCTTTCAAAGGGTCCAGTTCAAGGAAGCATAAATTGAACGAGGCATAACATTAATTGAAGCTCCCAAATCCATGATAGCTCTATTAATCACAATGTTACCAATTTCATAGGGAATAGTGAACATACCTAGATCTCAACATTTTGGATGCATCTTCTTCTTAAAAATCACAAACACATTCTCACCCAACATCACCTCTCAGCTTTCTTTTATTTATACACAATTCCTTAAGGAATTTTATGTACCTTGGTACTTGCTTAATTGCATTTAGCAAAGGAATGCTCACTTCCACCTTCTGGAAAGTCTTTAATATCTCTTTATCTTTCTCCTCCTTGTTCAATCTTGCCAATCTGCTAGGAAAAGGTGGAGGGTTAATCTTAATGATATTAGGTCTTTCAAAGTTTACCTTTGTGCTAGATGAGGGGTTTTCTTCCTTTTCCATCTCCTTCTCAAGTTCTTCTCCATTTACAATCCTCAAATAGGTCTTCTTGGGAACCTTAATCTCCTTTCTATTCCTCAAAGTTATAGCACTAACATTCTTAGGGTTCACCTCGAGTTGAGATGCCAACTTTCCTCCACTTTTATGATTCTAGACAGTTGATCCTTACTGTCATCTGACGCATTTAGTTTTCTATATTTTGTATGCTAAATTTTATATACTACTAAAATGAATAGTGCTAGCAGTATGAGTATTGACCAAGTCTTTGAGGGATGTACTAGAACTAGAAGAAGAAGCTTGTGGCCTTGGTTATAATTGTTGTGCTCGTTGTGGCTTATTTTGGAAGTAAGTTTGCTACCTATTCCCCCCGTAACTCAAGTTGGCATGATCCCTCTAGCCTAGGTTATACGTCTGAGAGTACAGGTTACACCAGTTTAAAAAATTCCCTCCTGCAGCATTCACGTATTCCATACTCCCCTCTTGCAATGTTAGACACTCATCATATTTGATATAATATATTTTTTTCACTTTTAAAAAAAGTGGTTATGAATATTTATGAAATTTAAAGCATCTTTTTCTTGGTTGTTCACTTTATGCATTAGATTGAATTATGTATATTAAGTTAAAATAGCTAAATGCCTATTAAATTTATGATCCTTTCTTGGAGTTGCCACCTATTTTAATTAAGATTGATGAAATTGATTTGATTAAGAGCAAGAAGATGCTTAAGTATGGTGGAATTTTATAAGTGCTAAATTTAATATGTTCTTAGTATAATATTTTGAGTGTTTTGCTTACGTTTAGATGAATTATATAGTATTTAATACTTTATTTATTTTATGTTTTATTTCCTAGACTTATAGTAGCTCCCTAATGAATTAGGAGTGAATTTAAGTAAATTTGACTCAAAAGTGGAGTGATTTAGTGCAAGTTGGAGCAGCATGGAATCTATGCATGATGAAATTGGATTTTTGCTAAATAACATAAACTCATGCTTATTATGATGGTTAAAAGAGTGCTTAAAATATAAGGCCAATATCGATCCATATTAGGGACCCATATTGATAATGATTATTATGTTAAATATTTCTGGAACTCTAAAGGAATACAAGACCAGTACAGGTCTAACTAACTTCCAAATTTTTAGGGTTTCATAAGAACAATAGGCAACTTTTGGGATTAGATTGAACACATCATTAGAGACACATTTAGACAAAAAAGGAAACAAATTTAAAGAGAAAATAAAATAGTTTCATTAATTCAAGTGAAGACATCAAGATCCATAAGAATGAGGCTTTTTATTTATGTTTTTTCTTACCTGTTGTTGGTTTTCTTCTTTTTAGTATGAACTAATTTAGGATAATCTAGATAGGATACACCTTGGAATTATATGCTTGGATTGATTATTTGTTTTAATGAAATAATGAAGTTTTATTACAAATTATTCATAATTGCTTATTGTAATTAAATTTAAATATGTTAGCATTTCAATTCAATTTCAAATTTCATACATAAAGATCAAGAAATAATTTTTATGAATAAATTGTACATGAATATTGAGAGTTTTATGGAATACTAGGATGATTCATATTTAGATATTTTTTTACATCTTGTTTCCATGTCTTAATTAAATTCTCTGATTTATTTCTAGTGGTTTGGTTTATCTTCGATATAATTCTATTTCATTTTATGTTTAAATCTTAATAAATGACATTTCTCTTTAATTATTTATCTAGTTAACAGCAGCATAGTTTACCAATTTTCCACTACTTTCTCGTGAGATTGATAATTAGCTCACTATTGTATTAATACCAAATGATAAGTATATTTTCTTTAGGTTGTGAGTAATATTTTGTAAAATAAATTATTTATAACTCAATCAAAATACAATTAATAGAAATTTATCAAGTTACTACAACTTTACCTATTAATTTTGAACTCTTTAGTCTTTTCATTCTTTATTCGTAATTAATATCATTATAGAAATGAAATGTGAATATAAAAATTTTCAAAACAACCATTCCAACTCTATCTCTTTACGTATAAATTGAATCCAATTTTAGTAATTGGAAATTGCTATTTAATCCAATTTGAATCAAAGTGGGTTACTTATTTTTTTGTGGTGAAATCCTAGTTGTTTAAATTGTAAGAATGCTAGTTTAAGAATAAGAATATGTGGTTGCCCTTTTATAACCCTTAAAATTTTACCACTGAACTATACCCACTATTATGTGAGATTTAATAGTTAGTCTATTTGTAATCTAGGTAAATTTCATCATATTATGATAAAGAAAATAGTAGTAGTAGAAGCTTAGTCCACTCCCTAAACTCCATTCAGAAATTCATTATCTTTTTTTTTCAATAAATGAAGAGGAATATTCTATATAGCATAATCTTTCCTATTAGTGAAGAGTAACATTTATAAACTTCTTATTTTATCACTGGTGTGATCAATCCTTTATAGGTCTTGTTCATGGTCAAAGGGAACGTATACTTCAAGTAGTTACCTCTATTGAGGTAGTTTCATAACCACACAACTCAGAAGTTTCCTCTCTTATTCTTACCTATAAACTTAGGTTCAATATATGATATGAAATGGAGACTCTTACAAACTCTCTAATATGAAAAAGGTATCAGTTTATTCCCTTGCAACTAATAAGTTGGTTGCAATTATATGTGTGACAATATTATATAAAGGCATTATTTATCTTTATATATTTTAAATTAAATTCGATGTTTTAATAATAACAATAAAATACATGGAATAATTACTATGCAATTAAAATTATGATGAAATTATAATTAAGATATCCAATTTTCATTTATGTATTATTCCTAAATTGTTCCCAGTTATAGTTTCATCAAGACAGGATATTAATAAAAACTAGCACACATTATGTTTATTTCTTATGAAGAAACCAATTGATCTTGTAAATTAAATAATTGAGATATTTAAACAAAAGTGTAGGTACTTATTAGAGAATAATTTTACTAAGCTCACTCGATTATAAAGATCCTAAATGGAATATTTATTATTTGTCTACAACATGGTTTTATAATTGATCCTTTGACTTGATATTACTAAAGTATCTCATGTGGTAATTACTATATTTGAACACTACTTATGACCTATTCTATTTAGGGTAGTACATTCAGTAGTGTTTGGATATAGTATAAATCATATAAAGATAGTCTAGTCTGTCAATAAAGGATTTGTCACTTTAAAGTAATTAGAGATAACGTTTTACTATTCTTGGTTGGTAGTGATTTAAAAAATTCTCTAGCCAAAGTGAATTGAGATTTGAAAAGGTGTTTTAAGATATCAATTATAAATCAGTTACTAATTTGAAACAAATGAAGATAATTGGATTAAAAAATGTAGACATTAAAATCTACACTCTTTGTCCAATTAGAACATTGGATGATAAAAGGATAAACTTATACATCATAACCATGCATGAACAGATTGCTCAAGCCATTTTGACATTCCTAATATTTGGTGGTCATGATATATTGCTAGACGTCAATTTTGATCTATGATTATAAATTGTTTAATTAGAGAATTAAAGATAAATTCGAAAGAGTTAAAAAGAGAATAATCAATTTAAATTGAGTTGGACTTAATTATAAAGTTTGAGAAACTTTAGGGATTAAATATGAAATATTTATTCTATTAGAATTATAGTCGGAGTTTTACGTTATTTTAATAAAGAAGATACTCTTTTATCTTTCTCCATGTATATGAGGAAGGCATAAGGGAGCTACTACTTTTTCCATCACCTCTCAAAAAGGTTGATTTCTTTTTCTCTACTCCATGGATACTATTAAAGGATGGACATTTGGATAGTTTAAGGTTGATACCTCACGAAAAAGTTTTTTCAGAAATTCAAATTAGGTGCAATTCAGCTATGTTTTATAAGTTACGTTTTTGAAGTTATTTATCATAAAATTATTTTCATTGCACCATAATTGGATTACGATTAGTTTCCCAGTAGCTGTATCAAAGTCTCCTTTAATTATTTAACTTGATTATTATTAATTTGATAAAATTAAGACTTAAACACTTGGTTTGATGAATTCTCTAATATAAATTATAACAATATTAATTAGGGTTTGTTTTAATTTTTAGAAAACTAAAACAAAGTTTGTATAATTGTATTTTATGTTTTCTGGAAAATTGAGCATGCCTCTCACGTTATTTATTTTCTCTTGAAAATTGTTTTACTATTGAAACCTAGTGCTTACATCAAATAAATCCCATTCAAATTTTTATTTTAAAATTTGTATGTTATAAGCCTTCCTTTTATTTAAATTGTAAATTCCTAATAAATTTGGAAAAGTGCTTTATAAATGTTTTAAAATTATTTTCAAAGGATTATTTTATTAGGATTATTTTAGAATTGTATTACTATTTAAAGAATTGAGTTATTAAATTAAATTAGTTATCAAATTACTAATTAGAGTTAGGCAAAGGTTTTAAGGGATTTATTTCATAATTTGATTATGTTAGAAATAATTTTATAGTGAGATATATTATTTTTATGGGACATAAATCTTTGAAAAGTCAAATCACTCAAATAAATGTTAAGTACATGTTAAGAATGTGATAGTTGCCTTCTACTATTTAAGAATAAAACTAGAGTTTTTCTTTATTGTAAGGCTTGTCGAGTGACTTAAGACCTCTTTAACTTGAATATGTTTTATTTTAAACCAATGGGTTCTACTTAACTAAATTTGGATGATAGGATGAGTTACTCATGATTATATGAATTTAGAGGCAAGGATAGGAATAATATATAAGGTATACTTTTGAAGAGAGTTGTCACCAAATAGATCTAAAAGTCACATAAGATGTGATTGGTAAGAATATTATAACCTAATTCAAATTGAGATGGTTTATTGAGATCAACTAAGTTTGAATAAGATCTTAGCTTATTAGAAATTTATTTGCTAATTTCTTAATTTAATAGTGATGGCTATTGTTTGAAATAAAATAGTTAGAATAACCAAATATTTATCAAAGTACTTATTTTATTTGGTTTTATGGTATAAATTGATACTTGCTCTTTTTATTTCTTTTAATGGTTAGAAAATATAAGTACCAATTTGTCCCTGAGGAGTGTCATCAAAGCTTATAAGGTTACTAGACCTAATTTTTGAACCGATTTTGTTACTTGAGAATTATTCATAGGTAAGAAAAGAAACTATATGTTCTTAAACTGTACTATTCCATCAAACTCTAGTTTAGATGTCTCATGAAGTTTTGGATAGATGCCATCATTATATTGATGATGTTGAACAAGATATATGTGTTATGTTGGCTAGGCTGTTTATAGAGCTTTAGAGGTAGCATGAGAACTTGGTTGTTTTTGTTATAATTTTACATCTCAAGAAGTTATTTAGTGCTCAAAACATAGTGAAGAGATATTAGTTCTCCAAAGTATAATTTCAATACAAAAATGGCAGAAGGATCTTTAGTAAAGCTACATGTACTAAAGATGGTTTGCTATATTAAAAAATTAAGCCAATTTGGTTTTTTCATAGATTATAGGTTAAGCATTGATATGATGTTATACTATTTTAGTTTAAGATTTTCACATGATTTATGAACTTCCATATAAACGAAAGCATGGATCATTGTTAAACTATTTAACATGCTCAAAATTGTAGAAGGATGCCTTGAAAAGGAACATAGTTGTGTTCTTGTTGTGGATTCTTCCAAGAGAAGACCACTTTCATATGTCCTTTTAGAATATTTGCCTATAGATGAGTGTCTTTTGGGTTATTTAATGCTCCAACAAATTTTCAACAATGAATGACGTCTAGTTTTGTAGATATGACTGAGGACATAATGAAGATATTTGTGGATGATTTTTTGTTCTTTTGAAACTCTTTTGATCATTGCTTGACAAATTTGGATAAAGATCTTTAAAGATTTGAAGAGTCACATTTGGTTCTAAACTAGGAGAAATGCCACTTTATAGTGCACTTGGGCATAGTTTTGGGACATAAGATATCATGCTAAGGTATAGAAGTGGATAGAGCCAAAAAGAAGGTTATTGAAAAGTTTCCACCACTAATTTCAAAGGAATTTGGGCATTTTTTTGACATGCAAGATTTTATCACCGATTCATTAAAGACTACTTTGTCATTTCTAGACCTACAACTAATTATTTAATTAAAGATGTGCATTTCATGTTTTATGATAATTTTTTATTTGCATTTAACATATTAAAGGAGCCATTTACTTCAATATCAATATTGACATCACCAAGTTGGTCATTTTCATTTTAATTCGTGTATGATGTTAGCAACCAAGTTGTGGTTCATGTGTTAGGCCAACGAAAAGATAAAAGGTTGCATGCTATTTATTATGTAAGAAAGACATTAATTGGGGCCTAACTAAATTACATTACTACTAAAAAGGAGTCACTAGCAATTACATTCACATATGACAAGTTTTGGTCTTACCTCTTGGGATTTAAAGTGACCTTTTTTAATGATCATACAATGTTGAGTTATCTTTTTTTCCAAGAAAAACATAAAATTGAGACTTATCTGATGGGTGCTTCTCTTAAAAGAATTTGAAATTAAAATTTAAGGCAAGAATGGAGCAACAAATATGGTGGCTAATGACCTACCACATCTTGAAGGAGGAGAATTATAGTAGAGTGATAACTCTAATGAGTGATTCCCCAATGAAACCCTTACATTATTAAATTTCTTAGTGGCACCATGATATTTTGATATAGCAAATTATGTCATAGGTGGTATCTTCCCCCTTAATATGTCTTATCAATAATGAAACAGGTTTTTGTATGATTGCACTCACTACTTGTGAGATGATTTAATCTTTTATAGAACTTGTATTGATGGTTTGATTATAAAATGTGTTGTAGAGGAAGAGATGTTAGACACACTAACACATTGTCATAATTCTAGATATATAAGGCATTATGGAGCAAACAAGACTATGGCTAGAGTATTGGAATACAATTTCTATTGGCCTAACTTGTTCAAAGATTCTTAATGCACAATGTGATAGATGCCAAAAAAATGGGAAACATTTCCAAGAGAGATGAGATGCCACTTTTTAACATTTTAGAGGTTGAAGTTTTTGATGTGGGGGGGCTATATTTCATTGGATCATTCCTATCCTCTCTATGGAATAGTTACATTTTAGTCAGAGTAGGTTATGTATCACAATTGGCTAAAGTAATGAAGACTTCAAATGATGATGGTAGAGTGTTTTCAAAGTTCGTCAAGAGGTTATTCAATAGATTTAGAGTACCAAGAGCCATAATTAGTAATGATGGAGCAATGATGGAGCCCATGTAATAAATCTTTCGACACTCTTCTTAAGAGATATGGAACCTACCATCGTGTGGCCTTCCTATACCATCTACAAACAAGTGGGCAAGTGGGCAAGTGGAGGTTCTTAATCATGAGCTTAAGAGAATATTGGAGAAGATGGTCAACATTTCAAGGAAAGATTGGGCATCAAAGTTTGATGGTCCTCTATAGGGTTATCAAACTACCTTTAAGACTCCAATTGTTACAACACCCTTATGCCTTGTTTATAGAAAGACTTGTCACTTGCTCGTGGAGTTAGAGCATAGGGTATACTGGGGTGATAAAGGCCTTGAATTTTGATTGGAAGAAAGCTATTGAGAAGAGACTCCTGTAGTTAAACAAGCTAGAAAAACTTTGATTGAATGATTATAAGAATGCCATGTCATATTAGGTAAAGTTAAGAAATTGCATGAATCTCATATTAAGAAAAAGGAGTTTAAGCTGGGAAATGTGGTGTAATTATTTAACTCACGATCGAAGCTTTTTCTAGAAAAGTTCAAATTACATTGGATTAGGCCTTTCAAAGTAACCCACGCATTCAAACATGGAGCATTAAAGATGGAGAATGATAAAAAGGAAACATTCAAAGTGAATGGACAAAGTTGTAAACCATATTTTAGAGGAGTCTTTTTTGCAAGAGAGGGAAGTGATTTCTTTCCTTTCTCTTAATTGAAGATATTTGGTTAAGGAATGGTCTAACTAATGACCATAAATTAGCATGTTATGTTAATTAGGTTTTTTGTAATTTCTTACATGTGAGTTCATTATTTTCTTTTTTTAGTGATTTTGATTGATGAGTATCATGATTGGAAATGTGTTATAGGTTAGGGAAAAAATTTCGGAAGATGCACAAGAAAAATGGTACATAATGTGACAATTTTGGAGCAAAGGCTATACACGACACGATAATGAACCACATGCACGATTGTTCTAACAACTAACTACGCCACTTGCACAATCATAGACCACTTACACAATCTTGCACGACCTTTTTCCCTTCCCTTTAAATAGCTCTTTTCTCTTTTTTTACCTCTCGTCTTCTCTCTCTAAGTAGCAGCCCCTCTTCATAGCTTCTTGTTTTCTCTCAAATTTCACTTAGATTTCACAATTTTCTTTCATCTTTCTTCTAGATTAACATTATTTACATACAAATCTAGTGATTCCCAACTTAAAACACATCTTTTTAGTGGGTTTTGCAAGATTTTGTTTTCATTTTCTCTTTCATATATTTTGACTTTTTATTATGTTTTTTATGTGGGTTTTTAGTTATTTTACAACTTTTACTCTCCATAATGTCTTTAAGAATTAAACAAATTGTAAAATGCTCAAACCCCAAGGGAGGAATGAAGATTTTGGGTAATGGTGCACGTGATTTGGCAACACATTTTAGAGACCCATTTTTTATCTTCTCTCAAGGTAAAAATTTTCAAAACATTTGTTCCAAAATAATTGTTACACCTCAATATTTTGATTTTCAATTTTAGAAGAATTAAACTTGAAAGAAAAATTTGAAACTTTTAGTGCTAGAATTTAATGGGACAAATTTATATGTTGTGATTATATAATGTTGGAAAAATTAACTCTTGAATTCTACAAAACTTTATACTATGAGTCAGGTAAGATAATTTTTGGTTTAGATTGCAAGAAAAACCATATAATTTGGACTATAATATCATGGAATAAATATTTGGTTTTCCAAGATAAAAAATTGTTGAAACATATGAAAAATTTTATGTTAATAACTATTGGAAACAATTAATGGGTTTGGATGTGATTAACCTACACAATGCACTAAATAATGTTATTAAGAATCCTAAACAATTTTTATTGCATAAATTTATGTTTTATAATTTTCGCTATTAGCCAAAGTAACAATTGCTTTCAAAAAGATTTATTTATACTTTCATGTATGGATGATAAGGTTCAAGTCTACACATCCACCCATATGTTTCAAACTATAGTTACTTTGCTTATTCAAGAATAGCTATCTAGGCATAGGTTTTCTTATAAGTGCTCTAATAGTGTTATTGTTGATGAACTAAACCCTCCTTTTCGTAAGAATTTAAATAACACACATTTGAGGCGATCTAAGATGTTGGAGATTTGTGATATGGAACTTTGAGATATCAACTCTAAATCAAATTTAAACACAGGACATGATAAGTTCGATTTATGCACCTCCACGACAACACTAACAAGTCTCATCAAGTGAAGAATCTAATGAGGAGGAAGTAAGCTAGGAGACGATGCTTACAAAGCTAGAAGAGAATAATAAGCACCTAGAGTGTCGAAAGGACACTATGGAGGCACAACTGAACACAACTGAAGGAGCTTGTTCACCATTAATTGTTGGTTCGCCTATGGCCCGAGTATTCTCAATATATAGTGAAAAAGACCATAAAACAACAATAAGTATAACCGAAAACTATAGCATGTATGAAAATACCTCTTGATGTGGATTTTCTTTTTCAGATTCGTAGACACTGCAATGCACGATGTCCTCTATCGGTATCCACACGAGGATGAACGCTCCGAGTAGCGGCTAATGTTTGTTAACACGTTCCAAAACTCTTTTGAATGCCGCTTAATACTTCTCTCGGAAGAAGAACGAAGGTGGTGGCTAGGGTTTTCTTTTTTTTCTCTCTCTAATGAGATATAAGTTTCTCTATTTATAGAGAAACCCTAATTCCTATTCCTATTAGGAGTAAGAACATCATAATTCTAAACCCGTTAGAATTATTAAAGCCCAATAAGTTTCGGCCTATATTATATCTCATATATTTATTCAATGCTTAATAATTAGGCCCAAGAGAATAAGCTCAGATCACATCACTCTTTGTGTGCGACCCTGTAGGATCATTTCATGTTGGCAATGGGCTTGATCACACTTCAAGGCCCATAAGTCATAAGCGACCTCTAGTAAGACATTATGATTACCCAAATCAAATAAGGATCGGTAATCCGATTTATCCTGTAACCATGGTTACAAACTTAGTCCCTTTGTAACACGATATCAAAATTAATCACAAGGCATGGTACATATCACCCTTTGATTAATCACAGTTTCTTGATCCCCAAGTTGACTGATTATAACAAATGACATTGATGACTCCTCACCAATTCAATTGAGCACAGCCATGCAGTTCTTCAGTCATACTTGTCAAGAGGCCCAAATGATATCTCTCTCATTTAAGAGAGGTACAAATCCCACCTACATCATTCACATCCCTCCACATGATTTATTTAATGTCCAAAATAAGACTATTTATTATCCGGTTAAAGATAACTTAGTCTAATATCAAAACACTAAATTCCTCATGTAGGGAACCACGATGACTTCAGGTCATAGGACAAAAGTCAAATCATATTGAGAATCACTAATGACATGAAACCATGTAGTATTCTCTCTGTAGGTTGGTCCAATATATGTTCTCTAACATATATCTATGTTTATTATTTGATAACTCATATCCATGATCAGAAAAACGTGATCATCAATCAGAACACATACTAGCCTTAATTCATTATTGTT
>JANSVA010000009.1:2450058-2464928 GCA_025504915.1 Erythroxylum reticulatum | reverse complement strand
TGATATTATGTATAATGTTTATGATTTGTATATTGAGTGGAGAAATTAATAGGAATTGGATTAGTATAATGTGTTTTAGATATGGATATATAGATATAGGGTTACGTTTGTTGTGTTGGATTCCGGACGGGGAGTCCGATGATACTGATTATATTGTGAGAATATAGAAGTGTATTTTGAACATTTGCAGGTTTGGGTTAGTTAAAATGCAGTTGTTATGCTGCCGAAGTTTCGTTAGATAATAAGTTGAAAAAAAAATTATACTAGATTTTTCGGATTTGGATTAGTCTAAGGTTCCCAACGCGACACGCGAGAATTTTCGTTATCGAATGTCGGACCTTTGTTTCACTGCGATTGAACCGTTTCTTTGTTGGTTTCAATTTCGATTTCTTTTCAATTTCAATTTCTTTATCGATTCGATTCGATTAGTTCCGATTCGTTCTCCGTTCTTCGCTTTGCTTCCTATCGTTTTTCTTTGTTGGTTTTCGATTGGGATCTGGTTCTGGGATCAGGTCCCAACACCCAGAAAACTCCTCACTTCTGTCACTATCTTCGATGCATGCCAATTCACCATTGCTTCAATTTTCTTTAGATCAGCATGTACCCTATTTTTCGATATCATATGTCTAAGGAAAATTACTTCTTGAAGCTAGAATTCACATTTACTGAACTTAACATAAAGTTCCTTCTCCCTCTGTGTTTGCAAAACTATCCTGAGGTGCTCCTCATGTTCCTCTTCAGTTTTGGAATAAACCAGAATGTCATCGATAAACATTATGACAAACTGATCCATATACTCCTTGAAGATCTTATTTATAAGATCTATAAATGCAGCCGGAGCATTGGTCAGTCCGAATGGAATGACTAGGAACTCGTAATGCCCATAACGAGTCCTAAAGGCTGTCTTACTTACATTAGACTCCTCAATTCTAAGCTGATGATAGCCCGACCTGAGGTCAATCTTGGAAAAGACCCTTGCTCCCTGTACCTGTTTAAACAGATCATCGATTCGTGGCAGAGGGTACTTGTTCTTAACAGTCACCTTGTTGAGTCTCCGGTAATCAATGCACATGCCCCATATCCCATCGTTCTTCTTAACAAACAGAACTGGCGCTTCCTATGGTGACGAACTCAGTCTTATGTACCCCTTCTTAAGCAGTTCCTCCAGCTGTTCCTTAAGTTCCTTCAGCTCAGCTGGAGCCATTCTATAAGGTGGTATAGAAATGGTTGCAGTTCCAGGAATCAAGTTAATAGTAAACTTAATTTCCCTCACCGGTGGAAAACCAAGTAAGTCCTTTGGGAACACGTCTAGGAACTCCTTCACAATTGGAAAATCTTATAACTTTCCTTCATTCACATCAGAGTCCACAACATATACCAAGAAGACTTCACATCCCTTTCCCATCATCCTGTCAGCTAGCAAAGTCGAAATGATTCTTGGTGATGGTGTTTTCCTGTCCCCTTTGAAAATAACCTTCTCACCATTACCCAGATCAAATTCCACATCCTTAAGGCTACAATCTAACTTCTCATAATACTTCTCCATAACATCCATTCCAAGTATGACATCTAAGCCTTTTAGGTTTAGAGGTAGTAAGCCCACTACTAGTCTAGCACCATCGACGAAGAGCTCACATTCTCTATACACTTAACTTATTGTCACATTCCTTCTTAGAGGAGTACTAACAATCAGAGGACTATCCATGGGCACCAATTTAACATCATGCAAAATCATGCTTGCAGAAACAAATGAATGTATGGAGCCAGAATCAATCAACATATATACTGCAGAGTTAAATAACTGAGCTATACCCATGACAACTTCAGTTACGGCTACAACTTCCTCTCTGGTTATGGCGAACACCCTTGCTTGAACTTGACCCCTTGGCCTTACTAGAGGAACAACTTTTCTTGCAGCCTCAGAACTATCCACCTTAGTGACTGGCCTAGTCCCTACTATTTTTGCTCTCTTTGGGGCTTGCAATTGCGACCCCTCTTGCCTTGTTGCTTGGGGATAATCTTTGATCTTGTGTCCCTTCTCTCCACATCAGAAACATGCTCCCAGTAGCTTAAAGCACTCTCTTTTGTGAAGTTTCCCACAATGCTCACATTCAGGGTTTGTGTATCTGCTCCTCCCCGTCTTTCCAGTGCCTCTCACATTTGAAGTTTGCCTTAAAACTGCTCTTGCCTGCTTGTTCTTGGTACGTCCATTACTTCCTACTTCACTCTGTATGTGGTAACTCCTTATACTCCTCTCAAGCATTGGAGCACTCATTCCCCTCTTAGAAGATTGCTCCCGACTCTTCCTTTTTCTGCTCACTTCATTCTTTATGTTCTCCAGTTTTTCAGCCTGGAGTGTAGCATCTACTAGTTACTGGTAGTCACAGAAATTGTTGATCAAGACTTTCTCTTTGATCCCAAAATGGAGTCCTCCCTCAAACTTACGAAACTTATCCTCCTCATTGGCAACAATGTTGACCACATACCGTGACAGCTGGGTGAACTTCAACTTATACTCACTCACACTCATATCTCTCTGTGTGAGATTCAAAAACTCCTTGGCCTTCTCTTAAACATAAACTCTATAGAGGTACTTCTTGTTGAACACTTCTACAAAGTCTCTCCATGACAACACCGGAGGAATAATCTAACTATGGGTTACTTATTCCCACCAATAAAAAGCATCCCCCTGTAGCAAACTCACCGCATAATCTAGTTTGTCCTCATTAGAGCATTTCATCTGAAACAGGACTCTCTCGGTCCTTTTCAACCATGATTTAGCCGCTTTGGGATTTGTAGTCCCATTGAAATCTATAGCTCCATACTTGCGAAGCTTATCAAACTATCCACTTCTATCTACTGGAGCTTGCATTGGAACTTGAGGCCCTTGGCCCATAGCATATAAGAAAGCCTAAGCAAAGGCCTAAAAGAACTGCAGATCTATAGGATTTGATTAAGGCATCGGTGGAGGTGGTGGAGGCACTTTCTGCTACCTACTAGGTGCTTTAGAATCTAGAGCAGAATGTGTCCCCGTATCTTGTGGGATAAAGGATTCATCCGTGTTTCCTTAGCGAGAGCCAGATTAAGTTAGAGCTCCTCGAGTTCTTCTTCGAGGCCGCATAATCACTCCTTCAATTTAAAACCATTGAAAATCTTTAGTTCATACAAAACAGTTTCAGATCATGTACAACAATTCAAAGCACTGTAGGTTGTTCATTTAAAAATACTGCATGCTCATTCCATGTCCTAAACTACCCATTTCATGCCTAGGATACTCCTAAACCTAGTCATACACCTAGACCAAAACCTAGTCGTACACCTAGAACAAAACCTAGTCACTCTAATACCACAATTGTTGGACCCCACTTTCGGAGCCCAACATCGGAGTCATGAGAACGTGAGCCAAAAATCTTGTAGTTTCTAGAGTCCAATAACCCAGAGTCATAAAGCATGAGTGGGCTTCCTTATAGGGTTATTTAAATGAATCCTCATTAGCCATCATCCCATAAGGGTGATGTGCCCACAACATTACACACCAAAATCACAATTTAACTTCTTCAAAACAATTGTAGCTCTCAACCTCTTGTTTATTTTGAAACAAGAAACACCTTATTCAAAGCTCTAAAGCTCAAGATATGCTTACAAATTTAAACTGTGATCATAACCCGATTATGCTCTTCCAAACAATCCACCATATACTTTCCATAAATATATTTCAAAACTACATCAAAAGTTACCAATTCTTAAGGAGAGGTGAAAAAAGTATTAGGAATCTATTACTTCAAAAATCACTTCATTTGGAGGTCGGGTTATGAAGTTATGGCCAAAAGAATCAACCATGCTCATGTCTTCCATCATATTGTACCTGTCTCAAAACAATTGGCATAACTTTCACTAGAGATTTCAGATTAAGGTTTTCTTTGAATGATTTTAAAAAGGACTTCCAGATCTATAACTTTCATAGACTTCAAAGGTAAATTCTATCATTTAGAGGGTCAAAAATATGACCAAACGATAGGATTAGGTGAACAGTGCACCAGACGATATGACATCATCACTAGACGATTCGACGTCATCAGACGAAATGCCCTCACTAGATGAAGCGTCCTTATAAGACGATACGTCATCACCAGATGACAAGTCATCACTAGACTAAGCATCTTCATAAGACGATACGTCCTTACTAGATGAAACATCTTCATAAGATGAAGTGTCCTCACAAGATAACACATCATTACCAGACGAAGCGTCTTCATAAGACGATACGTCCTCACTAGATGAAGCATCTTTATAAGACGAAGCATCCTTGTAAGGTGACACATCACCACCAGATGAAGCGTCTTCATAAGACAACATGTCCTCACCAAATGAAACGTCTTCATAAGATGAAGCATCCTCATAAGATGATATATCATCACTAGACAATATGTCTTCATAAGACGATACGTCTTTACCAGACGAAGCACCCTATGACGTCATTAGACGATACAAACTATACTCCTGAGTATCTCCCCTTATAAGAATCATAACTTCTTACTTCAATATCCAAAAACTTCATACTTTATAACGTTAGAAAGCTAGAAAAACAAGTTACAACTTTCAAAAATTCAACTTGTCAAATTCATCCTAGATCAATCTAGATTTTACCCTAAATTCAGAACACGAATTTCCCCTTGTGGAAGTCTTGGAAATTTGCACTATGCAAACTTGGAATGTTGTTCTGAGTGTAAACCTTCAATTGCCAAAATGATTTCATTAAACTCTCAAATCTCAACTCATTTCTCTCATCACCTTCAACTGCATCTAATCAGTTATAATTCCTGTCTTCCTTTCCATAGTATCTCGCTTATACATACATATATATATATATATATATATATGTATATATATATCCACGATTTATATTCCAAAATCCTTAACTCAAGTTGCTTGCTTCTTCACGTATATCTAATTTCGACTCACATCATCCATGCACCATTCACACTTCATTAATATCAAAAGAATAAAGTCTTTACAACACCTGAGTGGGCATTTCAAGCCACCTTACATCATAATCCAAACATATCAACTTTACAGAATCAATAGTTTCTCAAAATGCAACTAAAACCTTGTTTTACATGATCTAACTTCAAAAGAACAACATATGCAAAATTGGAGTGATGCCTTGACTCTCGACTTGATCACTCCATATCTTATTCATCGCCTCTAGATGGGGAGGAAATAGGGGTGAGCTTAAAGCTTATTGGAAACATTTTTATAATTTGTAACAAGCAAAAACTCTTGAAAACACTCGTGATCATAAAATATTTCATGAAAATCCACATAACATAAATTTATAAACTTGCATAATTCAAAAAATCATCGAACTTGACAACATATGTAAACACCTAAACACATCATAATGGTTCGGTGGATCCAAAACAGAACGTACTACATAATTCCCATAAGGGTCTTATGTAGCAGTGAACTTAGGGGAGTCCATGAAGGAGTTTCATGCCACTAGTGGGCAGATGGGAGAAATCTTTGGTCAAAGTGCACTTGAAATACTTAGGAGACCACAAAAAACCAACATAATCATGCATCTCACATCTTGGAAACATGTTGCCCAAATGGCACATTTTCGAAACATGATTTCATAAACTTGATATCCTCTCAAAATCATTTCCATTTTTGTTTCATAGTTCATCCACAAACTTCGTACACACACTTATAGCATTCTCAAAGCATTTAAAGAATAATGAATGCACATTTTAAAAGTAGTTGAAAACATTTATTTCTCTTTTCTTGAAAGAAACATTAATGGCTTATTATTCAGTTATAAAAATGTAACCCACCTTAGTTTCCTTGATTGAAAACTTGCTCAAGGATGACTCTCCTCTTGCTCCTCTTGCCTCCCTTAACCCTTTACCAAATGAAAAGATGTTTGTTTCAAAAGAAAGCTCTTATCTTCCTCTACCTTTTTCCTTTCTTGATCACTCTCAAAATTCCTCTTGAAGGCTTAGAAAAATTAAAACCTAGCTTAACTCTCTTTTTTTTCTCTCAACCACCGACACTTTCTCTCCCTTCTTTCTTATTTTTGTTTTTTCTCTCTTCTTTCATTCTTCACCGTCGTTTTCTCTTCTAAAGCACAAGCCCACAATTCCTTCTTCCCATTTTGCCCCTCCTTCAATGCCTTAAGACTTTATAACTTAATTGATGTTCCAACAATGCCCTTTATGCAATCTTATCACCTTAACACTTTAATTCCCTTAACCTACATCATATTATCTTACTCACATTAACATGCTAATTAATTCCAACACAAATTAATCTAGCAAGACTCTAAAATAAATCTAATCATGCAAGGAAAAAAATTCGGGAGCCAACAGTCAAGTTTTTTCCAATAACAAAACACTATTCAAGTTTAACCACAAAAATATCAATATGAGAATAAAAAGTTAATAAAGAAGCAAACACCAAGATTTATGTAAAAATGTTAAGTGTAGACAAAAAAACCATAGGCCAAACTGACAAGCAAATCCATTAAACCTAAATAAGGATTTACAAAGTTTAATATCTCACCCATAACTACAAGTTGTCTCACAAAGTTTTGTGATTGAAACCAAAGTTAATTTGTCAAGCAACAAACTCAAACTAACCCCAAAAATAATAAAAAAAGGATGAGAATACTATACTACTTGCTCTCTCTCTTTGTTTTTCTTCTTTTTAGTGTTTTGGTTACCTCCTCAATCATAAAACCTATGTATTTTCCTCTTTTATATCCAAAAATAGGCTTCCTGCATTATACACAACAATATACATGACCATGTAAGTGATCATGTCTCTTCCAACGTACTAAAGTTATAGATGTACATGATTATAGAGAGATATATAGTTGTCACACACAGTTGTGTATTTCATAAACATAGGTGTGTACCTAAACTTTTATATCTTTTCCCTTCACGTCTTTCTTCACACAATTCCAGAGATTTACATCCCTAATCCATATGGTTGTGTAAGTTAAGAACACAAGTTTATAGTACCCTATATGGTTGTGTCTCACCTAGAAGAGCTCCATCCAATTTTCATTCATCTTGTCTTCACTCATTCATCATTCCTAGAAACCATAAAAGTGTCAATGATCACTGAAAGTCTTAAAATGGGGCTAAACACTTAATAATCTCCCCTTCTAGCCTAATTATGGGGAAGATATGTTGTGCTTCAACAGCTACTTAAGAGACATCCTAGTAACCTTACAATAAAGTTCATGTTTACTTCTAAAAGCTACTTTAGTCAATATATTGGAACCATTCAAGTCCATATAAATCTTCTTCAACATCAATTATTGATCATAAATCATAGACCTTAACCAATGATATCTGACATCTGTTTGCTTTGTGCGGGAATGATACATAGTACTTTTGACTCTCACAAAATGCTAAGTAATCTTTTTACTTCATTTCCAACTCTTGAAAGAATATTTTCGATGAAAAAAATCTCCTAACTTCCACTATAGCTACATACTCTACTTCATTCATAGATAAAGATACATACTTTTTTAGCTTAGATTGTCATGAAATGACTCCCTCTATAATATTCAACAAAAAACTTGAAGTAAATTTTCTTCCATCAAGATTTCCACCCATATTTGCATCTATATAACCTTCTAGAATTGACTCACCATCACCAAAATATAAAGTCCTCTTTGAAGTACCTCAAAATCCATTTTACTGCTTCTCAATAAACCTTTCTTATATTAGACAAGAATTTGCTCACTAACCTAACAACCTGTGTGATATCTAGACTTGTAAACATTATAGCATACATTAAAGACCATACTGCAAATGGGTATGGAACATAAGACATACCTTCTTTGATTTTCTTTATTGAGGGATATACAAACTTGCTTACTTTGAAATGATATGCCAGTGGCTTGACATTCTTTATATTGAACCTTTCTAGCACCTATTTAATATACCTTTCTTGTGACAACTACAATTTCCTACTCTTCTTGTCCTAAGTTATTTCTATAACTAAAATATTCACTGTGGGTCCCAGATCTTTCATATCAAATGATTTAAACAAATCCTCCTTTAACTTTTGGATTCTTCTAACATCTTAACCCATAATTCACATATCATCAATATATAGAAGAAGAATGATGAAGTTATCACCTGTGAACCTCTTGAAATACACATAAGTATAGTCATCAGCTTGCTTATGACTATAATCTATCATAAAAGAATTGAACTTCGAATACCATTGTTTTAGAGCCTGTTTCAAACCCATATGAGCTTTTCTTTAACTTATATACCATATTTTCCTTTCCTTTCAATTTAAAGTCTTTTGGTTGCTCCATGTATATCTCTTCTTCTAAATCTTTGTGCAAGAAGGTTGTTTTATCCTCCAAATATTAAAATTTAAGATCTAAACAAGTAGTCAAACCCAAAACCATTCAAATTGAGATCATTTGACCACTTGTGAGAAGATTTCATCAAAATGTATACCCTTATTTTGACTGAACACTTGTACCACTAGCCTTACCTTTTGCTTCACTAGCTTATCACCATTTTTTAATCTTAAACACTCATTTCTTCTTCAGTGCCTTTTTCCCTTTTAGAACCTTCATAAGCTCATATGCTTCATTCTTCTTTAAAGAGTTTATCTCTTTTTTTATAGTTGAGAGCCAAAGATCTTTTTCATTACAATATGTAACTTTTTGTACATTTTTAGGCTTCCCCATCCTTCTACATTGAAAAATATTACAAACTTAAATAGCTTGCTAACAACTATTATAAACTTAGATATCTTGTAAAAGGATTTTTCTCCCTTGTCGACCTTTAAAGTTGTATATTATTGGCTATTGGATTCAGTTGCTCACCTTACTCATCATCCTCAATGATTTCATCTTTAACAATTTCCATCTATGGTTCGTGTATATCATCATTACTAGTTGTACCTCATCACCATAAATGTATGTTTGGTCACACACTTCATCTCCTTTACTTGTAGACTGCTCAATAGTGGTAAAATTTAGAAAAGAATTAATTACATCATAAGATGAGCTACTTTGAGTAACCTTGTCTCCTCTCAAAAGATCAGTAGCTCTCTCATTCATCCTTGCTCCTGACCACCCTTTGCTTCTCCGGGTCATTGATAGTGGTAGATTGCATAATGTTTTAATGGGTAATTTAGTATGTGTTTAGTTGTTAAATTTAATAATTAGTGCATGTTTAGATTAAGATTGTGTTCTTTTTTTAGACATTTGTGTTTTGAGTGTTTTATGGGTTAGAGTATGCCATTGAGCTGAAATTTTGAGTATTTAAGGTGCCTTGATGTGTTTGTTAGTGTTTCAGATCAAATATAGAAGAATGGAGGAGATTTGGAGGAAGCCCGGGGTAAAACTCAGGGCTAAGATAATGGCCTATGAGCTACGATGGTGACAGAAGCCTGGTGAAGTGCCACAATCGTCACGTCATCTACCACGATCGTGACAGAAGTAAAATTTGGTTCTATGATCGTGGCCTGTACCACAAAAGGAGTGGACAACCTTCCGAACTTAAGTTTTCGAAGGACTTTTTAGACTTTTTAGGCACAAGAAAACCCTAAGATTTACCCTAAATGGAAAATGCTATATAAATAAAGAGAAATGATCTAGAAAATAGAACTAACCTCTGACACTTCGAGAAAAATCCAAGGATATAGGAAGAAGAAGAAAGAAGGAGGAGAAAGGAAAAGGTGAAGAAGGAGGCTACTATGCTACCATCTTCCTGATCGATTTCGACCCTTCCAAGTGACTTCATTTCATCTTTATTATTCTTTCTTTTGAATGTATAATATGGATTTGTTAGTGATAGATTTGGATTTGAGAATGATGTTCTAAACTTCTTTATGGATTTTTTCTTGAATCAATGTTAATGTGATTTCTTTTGATGTTAATACATTAGGTGTTATGATTATTTGTTGTATTTGTATGCTTTGATAATAAATCGAGAGAGTGAACCGATAGCAAAATGATTAGATTAGGTAATAAGAGTTAAACAATCTAATAGATTGCATAAATAATCAAATCGAGAATTTAAACAAAGTGAGACCTCATGTGAGGACCCGATTGTCTATTAGAGGGCTTAAGATCTAATTATAATTATGAGTTTTTTGTTAATTAAAAGATCGCAAATTCCATAATTCAATTAGGGATTATGACTTAGGGTTAACAATTATAACTCTAGAGAGAGTAATTCATCCTTTGAAAGTTTATGATCAATACTGTATTAACTCAAAAGAAGTCATGTTAGCATTTAATGATAGGATAAATCCCCTTTTAATATTCGACTAATCTTCCTTATATGATTTCCATTGTTAATTTGGTGGTGCTCAATTTGATACTCTTTATATGTTAATTTTACATTTTTATTCCAATCAATCATCTTCACAGGTTTACTTTTCTGTGTAATTTTTATTTTCTTTTTAATAATTCTTTAGGCCTTAGATAAATAGAATTAGATTAGTTCAATAACTCCTTGAGGGATTGACACCTCACATACTACACCTACAACCTATGTGCTTGCATTATTTTGAGGGTTTTAAATAGATTAAAACTTACTCAACAATCTTAGTGTCTGTAACCAAACTGATCACAATCATAGCCAACAAAGATGTAAGATATCATCTTTGAGTGAAGCTTTTATCTATGATCCTTAGGTACGTGTAAAATATTTTACAAGCTAATAATGTCAAATGATGATATGTGAGATCTCTACTTATCCATGCTCTCTCAACAATCTTAATGTGTAATGAAAATGAAAGAGCTCGGTTAATCAAATAGATTGCAATTTTAATTGCTTCACCCTAAAATGTTTTCGACAACATGGACATTTTAAGCATGCAGTGAACCTTCTCCACAATAGTTTTGTTCTTCCTCTCAATAACACTGTAATGCTATAGAGTGCCAGGTTCGGTCTTTTCATGTCTAATTCAATATGATGTATAGTAATCTTCAAAGACCTTATAAGTGTACTTACCACCATTATCTATTCGCAGGCACTTTAGATTCCTCTCAATTTCCCTTTGTACTATGAAATGAAACTTTTGGAAAGTTTCAAATACTTAAATCTTTGCTTTTAACATGTATACCCAAGTCTTCCTCGAAGCATCATTAATAAATGTAACAAAATATTTATTACCTCCCAGTGGCTCTTCCTGAATTGGGCTGTAGACATTTGAATGCACCGTCTTCAATAACTTTGTCTTCCTTATAGATCTTCTCTTAAAAGAGACTTTATGCTACTTTCCTATCAAATAATGATCACAAGGATTATGCGGTAGGGTGTTCTTAACTGGTATAAAGGATTTACTAGCCAATAACTTTATTCCCTTCTCAATCATGTTCTCTAATCGTCAATGTCATATATTTGGAGAAGTTTCCTCTTTGATTATGTATGCTTCTTGACTACCCTCACCTTTAAGTGTATCTTATACCGTGTGCAACACAACTCTCCTCAAGCAATAGTCATTTCTCCTTCTGGCATTTTCCACTTACTATCCCTAAAAGTATACTTAAATCATTCTCAATTTGGCATATTTACTGATAAAAAATTTAGCCTTAAATTAGAGATGTGTTGTACATCTCTCAGGGTCAACAACCATTCGACATTCATTAGAACTTGAATATCACCCGTACTAACATTCTTGATGGAACTTTGATTTCCCAGCTTTACACTCCTAAAGCTGCCACTCTTAAAGTTTGAGAATTACTCAACTTTTAGAACACATTAATACGAAGCTCTCATGCTAATTAACCACTCAGAACTTAAATCAACAACATGGAAGCATTCATTTGTCACACAAACTAGTTAAACCTCTTCATCTATGCTTGAAGTAGTTGTGGCTGTACTTTTATCAGCTCCATCATTTTAATCCTCTTGTTTTTTTCCCTCTTCCACTTGTAGCAGAACCTCTTAATATGTCTTGACTTGTCGCAATAGTGGCATTTACTCACCTCTAGACTTTGATTGGTTCTTAACATTTCCACGCCATTTGGGAGCCCTACTTTTGCTCCCTCCCCTATTTTCTCACTCAAAGCCTACTTCCCTTCTCTTTTCTTCCAATTTCTTCATTGAACATACTTTCTTTTTATCACCACCAACATTTCTCAACTGTTTGGTAACAAACTCAATAGGGAAAAAGCTTAATGCTCATCATCAAAGATGATCTTCATTATTGTAAGCATGTTGATTATATCTTGGAAATCACTTAAATGCTCCGATATAGATTTCTCAGTTTTTAGCTTCAAGTTTACAAGCCTTTTAATGTGAGAGGCCTTATTGTCAGCATTCTTCCTTTTATAAAGTCCTTTTGGCTTTTTCTATAGCTCAAAATGATCTGCCTTCTTAGATATGTAATTGAATATGTTGATATCAATCTATTGTTAAATCGTGCCTAGAGTTTTTTGCTTCATCTTTTCTTGTTCTTTATTTGAAATCTTCTCAGGTTTTGAAGAAACATTATCCTTCAAACCTTTGTTGATATCAATGGGATGGAAGAGATCTTTGCAATATACAAAGTCCTCCAATATAGGCCTCAAAATAGAGTATTTTATTGATGTCAACTTGACCATAGAGTTGTTCCACTTCCCATCCCGATGACTTTAATACCAATGAAGGGTTTTGAGAGAGCCTAGTTGATAAACAATTATTTAACTATATTTATATACCTATATTTAGTGTATTTTTTTGTTATTTAATATTTTTATAGTATTTTTGGCACTTAATTTTCTTCAATTGTGTTTTTAGGTGATAATTGTTATTTTGCTTTAAGTGTGTTTTTAGGTGATAGTTGCCTTCATAGACCAAGAGGAGATGCATTTGAGTGAAATTATGGCATGGAATGCAAGAATTAGAGAAATTATGGAGATACATTATCATGTATCATAACCATGTAAGTCACTGTAAATGTCTGGAGCTTTAAAGATACAATTCCTACTTATGTGGAGTTACATGCCCATGATTGATGATATGTACGCCCATGTATCTTGCACATGTAAGTCATTTCACCCATAAGTCACCATGCCCATGTAAAGTCACATATTGAGGTATGTTTGAAGATATTTGATCACCTACACGACTATGTAAATGCCCATACATATCCTAGAAATCCTAGTTTGTTAATATATAAGATTATTAAGAAGGCTACATAAAGGGAGGCAGATAAGAGGCAATTGAATTCATAGAGAGGCAACTAGAGTCATTAGAGACACCTAAAAAGGAAAAGGAAAAACTCATAAATAGGTTGAATACAATAAAGAAGAAGATCAAAGAGTGGAATCAATTCAAACATTCTAGAAATTCTAAATCAAGGCTTTCAAGTTACTTTATTATTTTCTTATTCTATTTCATTGCCTTGAATGCTAAATCTGAATAGTTATGTTTTGAACATAATTAGGAATTGCTAAATCTGTTTTAGGGTTTATTTTTTAATTGCTTTGTATAACTTTTACCTTATTTAATTCAATATATTAATGCTTTGTGGTATTTTTTGTGCTCATACTTGATAAGAAATTGAGAGATTGAATCAAAGTTATCTATATTAAGTTGCGCAATAAGAGTTGATACCATAATAGACTTATAAATATCAGGTTAAGAAGCAATTAAAGAGAGATCTTAATTGTGAGTTAATTATCCGTAAGATGGCTTCAAATACAATTAAGTAGTTAGGAGTATTTTTAGGAATCGAGAGATTGCAACACAATTTTTATCTATTTCAATTGAGATTTACTTAGTTAGATCTCAAGAGAGGGTAATCAAAATCTTAGGATATCTAAGATCATAAATAATTCAATTAACAAGGACACAAGAAAAATAAAACAAGAATAAAATAACCCTTAAGTTTCCATTATTGAGTAACTTCGATTTTTATTGCCATGTTTACTAATTCGATTGTTCAATTTTATTAGCTTATTTTAATTTCAATTAATTTAGTTTTTATTACCTTAGAGAAATTGTATTTAAATTGTTAGATGACTAATCCAATCCTTATGGTAATGATGTCTTGTGTATTACAATATATGATCTGTATACTTGCATACATTAAAGCACAAACGCTAGGGAGAAATTGAATCGGATCCAAGTGGTCCCATATATAATGAAGACATCATATTTCAACCTAAAACTTCAAAGCAATAGGTTATAAGTCTTATCTTTGTATATACTCATTTTATCCTCATGTCTTTTTTCAATTTATGATTACTCTATTTGTGAATTTCCACATCTTCCCCTTACAAGTGGATCCATTTATATTGAACTAGCCCTCCCTCATCCTATAGCTCATGTGAAACTATTTTAGTCACTCCATGAATCACCCATTTATTTGACCCAAATTCATGAATTTATATTCATTAGACTTCGCCACCCTATCTCTAATACCACTTGTTGGTAGACAAAAACACAACTTTCTAAAAAAAAATCAACTAATGAGCAACAATAAAACACTCTTCAAGTTTAACTACCAAATATTAGTATGATAATAAATCGATATTTACGTAGAAAACCCTTCAGTAACCACAAGCCAAACTAGCAAGCAAATCTACTAAACTCAAATAATGATTTTCAAAATTTAATATCTTACCCCATAACTACAAGTTGTTTGATAAAGTTCTAGGATTGAAATCAAAGTTGATACGTCAATTATCAAACTCTCAAACCAATTGTAAAAACAATAAAAAGGATGAGAATAATATACTACTTGCTCTTTATTCTTTTCTTCCCTTTTCGGTGTTTTGGCCACCTCCTAAATCATCAAACGCATGTCTTTTCTTATTTTATATCTCGAAATAGGTTTTTTGCATTATACACAGTCACATATACAACCGTTTATGTGACTGTCTCTTCTAGCAT
>JANSVA010000009.1:2422355-2449958 GCA_025504915.1 Erythroxylum reticulatum | reverse complement strand
ATGGTTATAGAGAGCTACACGGTCGTCACACAGAGTTTTGTATGTTGTGAACACAGGCATGCTACAAGTTCGTGCATGTCTTCGCCCTTCATGTACTTTTCACACAATTCTAGAGACTTATACGATTGATCGACACGCCCGTGTAAGTTAAGGACACGGGTGTGTAGCATCCTACATGGCTATGTATCCCCTAGAAGAGCTTCATCCAACTATCATTTGTCTTGTCTTCACTCATTTGTCATTCATATAAATTATAAAAGTATCTACGATCACTGAAAGTCTCAAAATAAGGTTGTATACTCAATACTTTTGTGGTGTTCCCATGTGCGTCAAGAACATCTACTTTCTGAATATACAGTCGAAATAAGAAAGAAAAACCTCAGATTGATCCAAATTTCCATTAAAAGAAATGAGAAACAACACTTGCTGACTGACTCATCTCCCCCATTACACCAGCAAACGTTCTTACATACGGTGCCAAATATAATAGCGTTCAAGAGGCAGCTGAGTGCAGTGCATCCAATCTACAGATTGTTGCTCCCTCATTTCAGATACACTATGGAGCTCTTATCAACGGTGGTGGCTTCTTTCTCTCTTGGAAGGTACTCTATGCTGCTTAGCTCTTATGAAATGGTGGAGAAGGACGTGTCTTCATCGTTCATAAAGATATGATGGGTATGGGAAAGTCTGCTGTATTTCCAACATTTAGCTTTAAAAGAACAAATGTGATGAAATAATACTGGAGAGTGTCTGCTTTTATTTTGTATATAGGAAGAAAATGGTGTCGGATGTAGGTTATAAGATGTTACATGGTATTTGTTTCGTGAATTAGTATTTAACGACAAATCTTCTATTAATGTGTTATAACATGATTTTCAAGCTTTCCAGATGCATGTTTAAGCCAATGAGAATGGTGAACTTACAAGAGAAAGAATGAGAGAAAAGTGCATAATGTTTGGAATAAGTTACTAATATAATATGAAAAAGAAATTGCTAGCTCTTTTTTGACTCTATGTAAGAGCTCTCTGAGGATTCAGTTTCAAGCAATTCAATATTGAAAGCATACAACAATTTCCTATCAATTGTTATGTGATTTTTCTTGGCCCGGAAATCCAATGGATGCTTTAAAGATTACAGCAAAACTATGTAAATAGATATTGAATTGCCAAAGGTGGGCGCAGAGCATTTGAGACAATAGGGAAAGCAGGGCAACAGAGATCAAAATATGATTCCAGTACAAAGAAACACAACAAACAAAGGGCTAATCCCCAGATCGATACATGATATTTGCAGTGTGATCAAAATTTTAACATCATCAATTGCATCTGTTAACACAAAAATGCTCAATCTTCAGATTTTAACATCATCAATTGCATCTGTTAACACAAAAATGCCCAATCTTCAGCTGCACAGGATCCCCCCACCCCTAAAGCTCCGCAGAATTGGACGCAGCTTCAAGCACCAACTTAAGCTGTTCACTAACAAAATCCATCGTCTGCACGAACAACTCCAACTCGGCTTTTCTCAAACTCCTCCACCTTTCCTCCAAGCCCCTCACCTTACTCTTCTCAATCTCTCTCAACCTCTTCCTCATAACCCATTTCACTCCCTCTGGCACATTTCCCATCTCCAACCACTCATCCAAAGCTGTATACTTCTCCAACGACCCCTCCACTTCATCTACTTTCTCTTCAGTTGTCACCTCATTCTTCAAATTATCGGTTTTCACCGCAGTCTTCAATCTGCTATTTGATGTTCGTTTTGGCTTCTTCACACCCATTTCCCACTCCTCGCACGCCAAACCCAGAATGAGTTCAACACCACTACCGCCGGTGACAGCTTTTTCCGTCATTTTTTTGGTGGGTTTTGGTACTGCGAGCTTGGATACAACGGGCTTTATAGTGAAATGGTTGTCAGAATCTGAACCAGAGTCCGATTTTGAAGGAGTTGGGGCAGTTGCCTTCAACTCTCCTATGTGAGGTTTCTTCTCCACCTTTTGTACTTCTTCATCATCATCATCATCATCTTCTTCTTCTTCTTCTTCTTCTTCTTCTTCTTCTTCTTCTTCTTCTTCTTCTTCTTTGTCATCTTCCTCATTGTCGGTGCTCATTTGTTCTTCATTATCTTCATCCTCCGCGATGTCGTTTCCTTTCTCTGATTCTTCTTTTCGAATAGAAGGTGGCGATGGTGATGGTGATGGTGATGGTGATGGCGACGGCGACGGTGGTAGTGGGGGTAGGGGATTTCTCAGAGGACGCTTCCGAGCCATTTGAGGGTTTTGCGTTTTGAGGGTCGAGGAAGAAAAAGACTGAATGTACAGTTACCGGGTCCTTAATTTATAAAGAGGAGGGGTGGAGTCTGGTAGGGTTTTAGCGTAGTAATACTCCAATTAACTCGTTAATGATGATTAAGTTCTATCTTTCCTTTGGAGGTATGGAACGTAATAATGTTATCTGATCATTTGTATTAGTAACGTAAAAGCCACTTTGCACACCAAAAGACCTAATGGATATGGGTGTGCCAATTTGAAGCCATGTTGTTCCTCTGAAGAAAATTCAGCCTCATGTTGCCTTGATGGGTGGGTTGGTATGCTATTGTATAAGTTTAAATTTTCTCAATGGAGTGGAGTGAGGGAGCATCTGCCTCTATGAGATGTGGAGTTGAGTTGGTTTGCTTATTAATTTGATATTATCATCTCCTAGTCCTTGACTGGCTGTACCTTTATTAGTAGTTAAAACCCACCACCACGGAATCACAGGAGCATTAAGGTTTCTGATTCCTTTTAGCCAACCCCATACATTGCTGTTGAACAATCTATAAAAATTTTTTTTCTTTTTGAGGGTACAGGTGTTAAAGTAATAATAAATTAATTCGGTTTGCAAGCCCCATTTCATGTGATCCACTTTTGGGTCAACTGTTAATATAAATGGAGCGAAGAGGCGATAGTTTTAAGGTTAGAAGAGGACTGCAATCCCTCTTTTTCGGTCAAGAAAATGCCAAATTCCTCGGTTGTTTGACCTGGTTAGACTAACAGATGTGATAATGAAAAGATAACAGATGCATTAGAAGGATTTACTGCTCTGTTCAAAACAATTTTTGTCAGATTACACAACATCACCATCTCTTGTAAGGATCTTATTTGCACAGTCAACCATATCCTTTCAATTTACACTTTCGAGTTAGACGAGGTCCAATAAAACTGAAGTCATGCATTTACGGCTCTGTAAAGGACGATGTTTGTGGTACTCTTCGACAACAAATAATTTTGTTTTGATGCCTCATAGATTCCATCTCCGACTGTCACACGGATGAAAAAGGTGATAATAAGGAAATGAAAATCGAATTCGGTAATTTAGGCCACCTAATATACGGCGATTGGTCACCTCTCAAACAATATTTGACAGCTAAAAGCTTGTGCTCTCCTTTGGAGTTCTGCTCATCTATTTATGAAAAGTAGCTATGGAATGGACTCTCCTCTTCTGAACTTGTATAATCAGTCCGCTTTCCTGTAGTGTCTGAAAATAGTTGCTGATGGGTATCAGATTGACCGCTCCCTGTAGAAGCTGCTGAACTTTTGGAGCCTCTTCTATAAATTTTTGCTTTGGCTTCATTGCTCTATACTCCCTCACCTCCTCACATACCTTACCTAAATTTATCAAGAAATCACGAACGATTGTCAATAAACACAAATCTTCATCCCTTCCTGTATGCCCATGAAAGTAATCTGTTGTGCCTTTCACCAAAGCTATTATCCTGTTTTCTTCCTCCAATAGCCATGACACATCAGATTCTGCACGATCGACAAAACTGCATAGCAAATGGTAAATTTCACCTTTCTATTCCAAATTCTTCATATCAGATCCTATGAAGGCTTTGATTTTTGTCAATGATTGCCCGAGTTTGGATACTGAGGATGTTAGGATGTCAGCATCCAAGACTGCTACTTTCTTCACATCTTCAAGCTCATGGCTTAAACCTTAAATCACCTGAAGATCAAGGTTGCAGCAGTCTTTGGCAGACGTTTGGTTAGAATCCTCAGTGGTATCATCTGATATCACGATTGGGATACTGCCACTTGCTCTTGTTGTTTGGGCTGCAAGCCTACCTTCAGACCGGATGATCTTAAGAACGACAAAGTGCAAGAGGGTAGTCTTTCCATCAGCTCCCTTGACATCATAAAGTTTTAAAAGAGCATCCAGCTTAAATGCCTATACACCACCATGGAATGTACCATCATTCATTCGGTTACCAATTTTGAGAACTGCCTCTAATAACTTCAGAAACAACCTGGTCATTCAAAATGAAGAGTTGTTATATAAACTGAGGGAGGAACAAGCCTACAAGATTGACACTAGACCTAGGGTGGAAGAAATCAACTAATTCTTGATTAGTTGAAAACTTAATACGATTAATACAAGTGAATCACTACTACCATATTACATGACATGTATAACACAATGCATGAAAAATATACTAGAGTTGACTTGTCTCTAGTGTGGCAAAAGACTCTTTTAATATTAGAAACTTCCTTCTGAAGAGAAATCACGAATATGAGTGATTCTATATGCTTAAAGGCAAATGGAATTTCAACCAGGACTTGCAGGACCTAATTGGCAAACATCACCTATGAACAACTAGGCTTCAATTCCTCATCTGGTGCTAGTGCCATCTTGAGCAAGGTTTGTCGGAGCTCAACTGGAAGTTCATTTCCTGATTTAAATTTTAGATTCATTACAACTAATTTGAAGTTGGTACCTTAAGGCTAAGAAATCAAGTTTTTATAAGAATCATCGTGCAGTTCTGTGTAAGAAAGCATATAAACCTTACTATTGATCAACTTATAAAGAGAGATCAAACTATCGATAATCAATTTAATATCCAGAAATTCTATTTCATACTGTTTCTAAACCTTAGATAAATTTGGGAACATAACATTTGCAGAATAACACCAAGTTTATACCAATTTCCAGGAAAAGCTTACTAGTTAAAACAAGAAGAAAAACACTAGTAACACCAAAATAATTGCTTAGTCTGACTTTCACAAGTCCAAGAGCATTAGTTCTTAATTCCTTTTTCATACAACAATGCCACCTTTATAGCAAACAATTTTGAATGCCAGAATTGAATCATAAATTGCGATGATGTAGCAATACCTACTTCTCTCCAGTCCGTCCAATCAACCATCACCATTAAGTCAGCAAAAGATTTAGTTTTAAAACAATTGACAATATGTCCATGACGCATGGTCTAAAATGAATAACTGCAATATGTTCACAGAGTGAGACTGCTGGGGCATACTCACCTTCCTTCAAGGAGTCCACTACTTCTTCTGTCATCATATTTAGTGCTAGTAAAAGTATTGACAAATTTTGTGCTTTCCTAGTATCAATGATAAGAATGTATTGACTTGAAGGTTCAGATGGATCTCTTTTGCGCTTATTATTGTTGTTATCTGCTGCATCATATCCAAATAATGACTCCATCTCCTCATTGAACCTGAAAAGTTTTAATTGTCGATGAACAATTTGAGACTTGAAAGTATTACTCCTGTTAATCCAAATACCAAGTCAAGAGCTTCAAAATAAGGTTTCCTTTCTATCATTGCCTTTCTACAATGTATCCATATCTTTGTTGCCTGTAGAGTTCATCATCAAGTTTAAACTTTAATATGCATCCTCAATGTTATGAATCCCAACAGAAAATCCCTAGACCCTTTATATGAGTCAAACTCACTAATCCAAATACCAATTTAACTGAATATTGTGAGGGTACACGAAAAGGTGTCCAGGCTATTTCTTATCATGTAATTGCTATCATTTATCTGAAGGAAATAGAACTCAAAAGTTGTTATTGTCTACTACGTGACAGACACAAGAAGGACATGATGAAAAAGCAGAAGACTTACTCATAAAAAAGACACACGACCAAAAACAAAACAACTTCCTTCATTTTTCACAAAATTTTCTAAAGACCCAAAAACCTAGGTAACATCTGAGTGACAACAATCCTGAAAATGTTTTAAATTTCAAAGGTCATAGAATTACTATCTATAGTCGATCATTGAGGATTGTAAAACTCAAGAAAAGAGATAATGCACGTACCACTTCTTTACCTACATGAGAAATGTCATTGCTTGAACACACTTTTAGTCTCCATCTATTATCTTCCGCGCCACTTCCTTTAGCCGATGCGAAAAGCTCAATCACGAAAAACCGTTTCACAACATATTCTTCTCAATTCCATTCCCTCCACCCAGTTCCCGTATTACCTTTCTCGTGTTACATCGAATATATGTACATCCACATAAACCTTGATGTCATTACAAGAAATTAACACATCTGCAATGAAGTTTCTTGACAAGAAAGAAAAAGATCCCACCTCGAACACTTGATCAACTACATGTTCTTCCTTTCTGATGTTTCAAAAGATGAACAAGTTGAAATTTGCAGAATCCGAATGGAACGCAGAAACAATAATAGTATATTCTATTATTTCGTTAATTTCTATTTACATTTTTACATTATAATTTCGTTAATTATAATTTCTATTATAATTAATTAATTATAGGTCAGTCTTATTATGCTTATCAATTTTGAATATAGTTTTTTAATAGAGAATGTTTTTTAAAAAAATAATTTAAAAGTATATAGATTTATAAAGATAACTCATTATAAGTTTAGTTATTATTGTAAAATTGTCTTGAAGATAATCACAAATATCGATCATTAGTTAATTCTAATTTACTTTGTTAATTTTAAAATTGAATATCTAATTTGCACTACGATTTTTTTTCTTAATTTGGATATATAATTAATTTAGAAGTAGTTTCTTTTTAATGATTTTTTAATGAAAAAAATATAAATAATTGAAGATGAAATAAATTCATTCAATTAGTTTTAAACCGAATAAAAAGGTTAAAATTAAAGAATGGTGCTAATAATCATTTAAAAATGTGACCTAATTAAGTAATTAAGAGTAGTCATAACTCTTATTGATAAAAAAGTAAAACACCAACTTTAAATGTAAGCAAGAGCATTTAGAGGCTTCTTTAAAATCGAAGGCAACAACCTTTTGACACAAAAGTAAATATTCATGAGTAAATTTAAAGTTAATGTTTTACTTTTTTATTAATAACGGTCGTAAAAATGTTTGAAAATTGAATCATTTTTCTCATATATGTTCACTCATACAATATGTTGAATTTTAAGGATTGAATTAAGGTTTGGAAGATTGTGGAGTTAAATTGAAATAATTGATGACTTAATGCAAATAGATAAATGTCTAAAAATTTGATGAACTTTATAATTAAAAGAAAGATGAAGAGTTTTGATTCTTTTCTCGAGTTGCCATGTATTTAAGTTAAAAGAGATGAAATTAATTTGCTTAAGGGTAAACAAAGACTTAAGAGTGAGGAATTTGATAATTGCTAATTAACTATATTCTCAGCATGATTTTAAGAAGATTTGCCTATTTTTTGATATTTTATAGGAATTGGTACTCAATTAGGCTTGCTTATTATTTTTAGACCTTATTTTAGCTCTCCAAAGAGTTAGGAATTAATTTTGGTAAAATAGAGTCAAGTTGAAGCAAGTTTAGGCTAAAGGAAAATATCGATTCATGTTAGTGGCAATTTTTATGTAAATTATAAGTTTTCTACCAGGGAAGAAACATTTGTTCCCAAAAAAATCCATGGTAGACCTTTATTGACATTATTTTTACGTAATTTTTAAAGTTTTCTAATATAAAAAGATTAGAATAACTTCTAGGAGGAAGGCTATTCATTAAAGATTTGAACTAGAGCATCTTGAAATAAGAAATGAGTAACTTTGGAGAGAGAAAAAGGGATTTCCATTGAGATTCAAATGAAGAACTTCAAGATTCATAAAAATGTGTTGTAAGTTCTTTCTTGATCGTTGTGATTTTCTTTCTTTAATCACAAACTAAATTAGAATAGATGTAGATAATATGAACCTTAAAACTATTTGTTTATATTGATTCTTTAATTTGATCAAAGGAACAAAATTTTCTGGTGAATTATTTATAACTACTTCTTATGTTTGAATTAAATTTTGCTAACATTTTGATTCAATTTCAACTTTCATATATAGAGATTAAGAAATCATATGTATAAATAAAAATCGTGACATGATTAATAACAGTTACATAAAATCCTATAGATGAGACAATATAAATCTTTTGGTTTATAACAAATCTAACAAAGGAATTCATACAATAAGTTTATGTATTCTTAAGGATTTTGGATAAAAAGAGATTTCGATAAATCAAATTAAGGATATGAGATGTATGGCTTAAGAAATCATTTTGAAATTTATATTGCTATAGGAAATAATATTTAATAATTGAATTAAGATAAATGTAAGTATAAAAAGATTTTAACAAGATTTTTTAATTAAATGATTACTTCATTATCGTTTATTCCTTTGGTTTGTTATTTTAGATTAATTATTTTAGTTTAGTTAATTCTTTTTTTAAGCTAATCATTCAATTTGATAGATTATATAATAGAAAGATAGTTATTTTAATTACTTATATTCCTTAGGAGAATAGTATTTGTATTCATTAGACTATATTATATGAATGATAGATGCAATAGTTTAATTGATCTTTAGTATGGTTCGTAAGGCATACATAAAAGAGAAAGGTATTATTTATTGCAAAAAATATTTATTTATAAACTCACTTTTTATGGTCTTCGATCATAATTTCAAGGTTTCTCTAAGATAATATGACCAAAATGCATAAGTATCACATCACATACCACATCATCGTGTTATAATCCAATTGAGAATGAAACTAACACTTTGAGCCCTCATCTCACCTCATTCATTTAGACATTAAAGCTTGTATGGCCGAGATTATTTCATGGTAAGAAAGATCAAATTCTCAACCAAGGAAGTTATATTTACATTTTTACAACTAGATTCATCGACAATTATTTTACATAGCTTATTATTGATATGACAACTTATATAAAAAATATTCTCTCATTGCTATTAACTCATTTTCTTTGACTTGAGAATTTAGAGCCTGCCTAATGATAAGCGCCTTCTTGTCCATTGAATAATCAATACTATCTTTATCCTAATGTTTAATGGTAGTTTGCGATTCTCATCATTCTCTCCTTCGGTCTTAATCCCCTCCTCATCACTTACGATCATTACCCTCCTGCTAGGAAATTGTAAAGCTATGTTCATCATACAAACGATGAAAATATTTGACATCTCATTATAAGTTTGGGTTTCTAATATACCTTCCACTTTGGCCCTTTCCGTCCTTATCTAGGTAGTTCTTCTATGACTTTAGAAATAACCTTGTCATCCTTTTAATTTCCATGAGAATGAACCAGAATTTTATTGTGAATATTACCCTTTCTTTTTAATTGCCTTTTCACCTCTATGTTTATAAGAACCATATCTTATAATTCCACATAATCTTGCGATTTGATCACTAATATCAAACTATTTATAAATATAATGGCTTCTTGATCCTCCTTTACAATAGCTCGAATCATAGGAATCTCCATCTTTTTTGTGGTACTCCTCAATACTCTTTAATCCTTGAGTAAGTCATCACAGTTTCTTGAATAAATTCCTATAGTAGTAATTAAGCATAAGTTGCCTCCTTATAATTGAATTTATATAATCCTATTTATCAATAAGCCTCTCACAATTCTTTCACCTATTTACCATAAGTTGATTCCACCAAATAATAGCATAGTTAGTAAAATTAATAACAATGTGTTTTAACTTCTTCTCTTTAGTGTAATAGTGGTTGTAAAATAGTAGCTCCATCTTTTTCTCCACTCTAAAAATGCCTTAGGGTCATTCTTCCCTTAAAATGAAGGAATCTTCATTTTGATGTTCCAAAGTTTTCCATCTCTCCTTAAGGATGGCAAGTTGATTCAATCCATTGCCTGAATGATTATTTTAAAACAGGCAAAATGACATCTTTTTGCCTTTACTTGTTTAGCAGGATCAAGGAAATTGGGTTTGAGGCCCGACTTAAGGCCCTGTCAACTAGGGCTTGGCATGGTGACCTTAGGCCGAGGCCTTTTACCATCCTTATCTCTCCTAAGCCACCCTCCATAACTTTGTTTTATTAATCACCTTGATTTTCAACTTTGTCCACATTATTTCTTAGTGGTCAATAAGCATTACTCTATTTATGTCTCTCTTTATCATTATTAAAATCATCTTAAAGCACTCACATTTTTAGCCAATGTGCGTTAGGGTTTTTTCATAACTATCCCTTTTAAAAATTGGCTATGGCTTTACCTTACATCTCTAATCAATCTCTATTATCATCAAACATCATATTCATGCTTTTAAGTTGTTGTATAGTCTATAGCATGGACATGTCATCATTCCTTCCTCCTTTAACCCTCTTTTAACTAGACATGCTTCAACCTTTAAACAAATAGTAGTGATAATCACAAAGCACTCCTTAATGCATTTCTATCATTTAGTATCTCTCATTACAAATTTATTTCAGTTGAAACTTTAGCTTTTCTCTCCTGATGGTTCCTTTGGAAAATAAAAAAATATATTAATTGTTCTAAAAAAAGAGTAAATTAGTGAAGCCAATACAAGCACAAGAGGTTGTTAGGGAAAAGGAGTATAAATGTAATATAATATCCATCTAACACCTAAGATTAAGAATTATATAGACACTAGTGACATCAATTAGTTTATCCTAGTACTCTACTATACTGATCTTAATAGGTATTTTTGCAATCCCTTTTCTTTCAATTCTCATACATCTGACAGGCCCCATTTGGTTATCATCTCTCTACTTAAGTTGGATTTAAACGCATTGGAGTCAGTTTATTCTCTAATTAAGTTTATCATGTTATAAGTCTATGTAAGGTAGTTCTAGCTCTAGTTATGGAAAATTATAACATTATTTTATTTGTATAAAGTATAGACACAATTTCTTAGTGAAAGTTTGAATAGTATTTGATAACATTTTTAAGGAACTTGAGTTTGTATGGTCATTCAGTTGTTCTCATATAATCTATGATAGTAACTCTAGTATTAAATTAATTTTAAATTTCTTTTAGTATGCGCTAGTTGAAGAAGAGTTGGTTCATGGTTTCAATTTCCTAGTTATAAAGCCTATAATTAGGGTTACTTAGTTATATTTTAACCTTATCAAATGTCCTAAGTCTCCCTTTAATGACTAGCTATCATGTAAATAAAGCTCTAAGAAGATTATGATTAAACCAAAACAACTTGTGGTAGTTCATCTTAGGAGTTATTCCCTAAATAATGATAGACAAATTTTATTTGTGAATTTTAAAAAGCTATATTTTAAACAATGTAAGGTGTCCTCTTTGTTAGGATTAAGGTTGTAATGAGGGAGAATGTTCTTAAATGATGCTAGACCTCTTAAGTGTCAATTTCATTGATCTTTATTTATGATCACATCTATTGTAGATTAGTTATGCATCAAATGCCTCAATCTACTCATATCTAGAGCTAAATGTAAGGGTAAATTGTTCTCTAACTATTATACTAAAACCAAAATTTTAGTCCATTTCTTACAATTCTTCTCATTTACAAATTGATCTTTTCTCTCAATCCTAGTTATCATTTTAAAGTTTGTGAGTTTAAGTTACTATACTTAATCTTTTAGAAATTTTTATTTCTCAAGAACTAGGAATGCATCCATTGGACATAAACTGATTGGTTTTCATTAAAAATCCTCTAAATCCTTTTAGCTAAAAGCATATTGCTAAGCTTTAAAGGAAGGGATACCAAATCCCCCTTATTCTTTAGGGGTGCAAAATTTATACCATCTTACTTTAACATTAGTTACGTCGATTACTAATCCCTTATATAGAAAATTCTTAAGGAACTTGTCTATTGTTTTAATTTATAGGCAACATAAGGTGTGAGCACCATTAGATATCTAGATTATTGACTATAAAATTATTATTTAGAGTCTACCTCCATTTTAGAGATTTCTATTAATCTAATCGATAATTTATTTATTGATTGATTCAAATAATGGTTGACAGTCCTTAAAAGGATTCCCAAATAAATGAAATAGGGTCCCCTGATTTAAAACCTGCAACTTTAAAGAGATTCTTAGATATATCAGAGGCACTAACTATGATAAAGAGGTGGCTCTTACTTGTATTAATTTACAAACTAGATAGTTCCTTACAAATGAGGGGAGAATTCATGAGTTCTTGAACATATTTAGAGTTTTCCCCACATAATAATAGTAAATCATTTGCAAAATCTAGGATGACTAACTTCAACTTCTTACATATATAATGATAGATAAAGTTACCATTATGTCTTTTATTTTTGATTAATAAATCTTGTTAGAATCTCTACACATAGAGTGAATAAGTATGGTGACTGGTGGTTCCTTTACCTCGATCCTTTAACTCTTTTGAAGATTTGTGTTCGTTCTCTATTAGTTAGAATATTAAAGAATGTGGTTTTCAAACAATGTTTGATCCAATTATTGAAGTTGGTAGGCATCCAAAGTCTTATAAACTATTAAGAAGTAATTTTTAGCTTAAATTATTACATTCATTGTTGAACTATATCTTTAATAAATAAATTTTATTAGATGTTTTTATATTATAGTTCTTGAAAAACTCTTATGCAATAAGAATACTACTCCTAATTAATCTGGCACTTATGAAAGCTTATTGTTCTTATATATATTATTAAAAGTTTTTTTGAAGGTTTAAATAATTATAGTAGTATTGGTAATTTCCTTTTTATTGAGAGCATTAATTCTTGTTTAACATCTTTGATCTTTTTAACACATTTGAAAGTTTCAAAACCTTGTATATTAAGGGCCATATCCTTTCCTACTTCCTCCTCAAATCCATTTAAGTTGTTTAGAATGTTGTTGAACCTGAATTGTGAGTTTCTGACATTGTAAACAATTAGATTGTTAAGTTTGACATGGAATTGATCATAAGAAATATTATTACTAAAGTAAGCTATATTCATAAGGAACTCACTCATCCTATTAGTGTTGAAAAGGTCATTGTCAATTTTCTAGGGATGGCAATGTCTAGGCCTTAGGTAGAAGGCCTAAGCTCGGCTTAACTAGGTACAATGTAGCTCAGCCTGGGCTTTAACTTTTTTTTTTAAAATTTAAATGTCAAAACAACATCTTTTTGTTAATACATGTTGGGCCTTGAGCCGAGATAGGCTCAAGAGGTTTGAATTTTTAAAAAAGGGGGATCGATACATGTCAACCCGGGCCTAGCCTACTGACTACAAACTGGGCTGAGGCCCTATTTCCACCTCTACAAATTTCCTACATATTAGCTATTCCTCCTTGCTTCTTACTCCAAGTTAAGTGGTTTCTAGTATATCTTATATCAAAGGCTCCAATTTGGCTTATGCAATTTATAAATCCTAAGCAAGAATGACTGATACTAGATTTAGTTCCTTCTGAGTTAATAGAGAATAAAGGTCAATTGAAGTCTTCTATGAGTATTCTTAGTCCTCTAATGCTAAAGTGGATAATTTCTAAATCGTTTAAAAGAGGGTTTCTTTGAAATGTATAGTAAGAAGTATAACTAAAAGTAAAGTAAACAAAGGTATGATTAGGGATGAAGCAAAGGGGGACATACATGGGTTGATATAAGGTAATTGTTTGAGTCATCTTAAACTTATAGGTGTCAAAAAACAAGATGATTATTCATTTTCAAATGTTTTTGATGATTGGAGCTTGTGTCCTAATTCCTACCAAAAAGATCGAGACTTTGCTTGCAAAAGTTATTTACTTTATTTTCTAATATAACTAATATATATAGTTTCGTATTCATTAGATAGTCATGCACTACGTGTTTCTTTAGGGCATTTTAAGCCCTAACAGTCTGTCATTAAAGTGATGCTAGGAACCTTCGACTTCAGTTTCCTTTAAATCCTTCTCTTCATGCTTGGTATGGCTTCCTTTATTCCATTGGCAATTTGGTATTTATATCTAGTATGCATTCCATTAGTATGAGTACCTATCATTTGAGTGTTAAAAGTATTTTTTACGACATTGCTTACATTAAATCCAATGGTTTCCTACTTTTAAGTGTGAAATTACTAGCGTGGAAACCTATTTTCATTATCTATTATAAGATGGTTAGGCTAATCCCCTCCTTCTTATCCTTCCCCTTAGAAGTAATTTCCTTTGAGTTAGTTTTTGGCATTATAGGGAGGTTTGTTGTTCCTTCTTATTCTTAGGGTTTTGTAGGGTCTCTGTGCATATTCATTTTAGTGATTTTCTTTGTGATACCTTTGGCATTGTCCTTATTAACTCAGCACAATCACCTCCTTCAAGCCTTTTCCTAGTTTATTTCTATGCTTTTTACTATTGTACTATATTAGGCTTCCATTAGTTGCTGATGTGTGCCTCATCTTCTAAGCTTTATTAAAGGAACAACATTAGGAAGCTTGATGCCAATTTCAACTTTAATTCATACTTTAGTATGGTTAATTCTTCTCATTTTTGTTATAGCCCCATCTAAGTAGATTATTTTCCCTAAATAACTTACAAGGTAACTTAAGTCAATTGTTGACCAATATCCTAGAGGAGTATTGTGAGAGTTAATCCATATTGGGATATGCTTCGACTTTAACTTTTCCATATCAATATTAGGTCTCCATTTTTGTAGAAAGAGTGGTCTATTGTTGATGTGCCAAATACCTGCCTCTATAATTTTTTGACATTAGCATTTAGGCTAAATGAAGATGTCATATGTCTGGAACACGGTCCAAATGGAATCATCCTAATAGAAGAACAAATAATTTTATACCATTTGCAAAAATGTAAACCTATAACTTAATTACAAACATACATAGTGTTTCATGAGATTTCACTTACATTTAATTGACTATTATGGTATACTTTCTTCCATTAGGTCTCTCAACTCCAGGTTGGTGGTCATCTCCTTCATCCACTGTAGGGGTATTGGATGATGCATAAGTGATGGATGGTGAAGCATTAGGAGCAGCAGGTGATGCTTCATTTGCAACTATAGGCCCTAGAGGTGGAGTTGGTGATTCCGTTGCAGCTGGAGACTGTGATGGTCCACCCTTACAGTAAGTACCGCCAAACATGTGTCTAAATTTTAGGTTGCATTACATCACATTGTCTCTTTGGTCCCATATTTCTACCTTAAATTCATTGTTTATTGAATTTTGTAGAAATATAAGAATTTGATTTTGAATCCAATATTTTACACAATATATGTAATAGGATATTGCGATTTGTTGAATATCTATTGAAGTACAAACTTTCAATTCAATTATGAGAATAATTGTTATAGTAATAGAACAATAGTGTAATTAGTTTGAAGTTGAGTCTAGTCTATTGCAGAGATAAATCATAATGGCATAATTATTTTCTTGGATTCCAAGTGATATGAGAGTCGGTGAAGGTAAATGAGTCCCCAATGGCTAGATTTCCGACAAGGGTCCTGACATGTTCAAACGCACTAATAGAAACAGTTGAAGTTCTTCCCTTACGTGTAACGTTTTTTACACATTCTTGCAACAGTGTTTCCGCTATTGCTAAACTTGTAGATGAAACGATTTACCTATAAAACAATTAATATAGAACTTACATATTGTCAAATTAGATACTCGTTAAACGAACCTATCATGAAAACTCATATGTGCATGAATGTCTAGACAAGCTATGTGCAATTGCTAACTTTTCCAAAGCAACTGATTTCCATAATCCTTCATCGACCGTTATGACATTACTCCCACCTCCTTCGGCATACATGTCATCTTTGAGATGCAAGCAAGCTTAAAACAATATGTAGTATATACCATCAAATGTGAATAAATATTATATCTTCATAATAGGAAATTAGATGTACATAATAAGGAAAGTGGCGTTGTTCAGATGATACTATACACCTTGAAGCAAAAGATCGGCCATGGAAGGCAAACGATCAGTACTTAAAGAAGTAGAGATTTTTGCTATATTGTGTAAGATAAGACTTGTGAATCAAGAAAACAAATTCTTGTTGTGACTTCTAAGCTCCTTGTATTTTTCATCGATAAGCCTCACAGGAGCAATCATCACAGGTTATGGGTTAAGGTTTATGGGTTCAAATCTAAAAAACGAACCTATACTGAATATCGAACATATATGTTTCTAATCATAGATGTTAGAAGATTATTAATATTAAAAGTCTTATATTAAACATATACTCGTGCCAAATATAATAAGTATTCATAAAAATATGAATACTTATTTTAATAAATTGTGTTAACATATATGTAGTTTTTAAAAGATGCGTGACAAAATTTTTGACATGAAAAGTAAAGAGAAGCTAATCATGATGGAATAAGAATCAATGAAATAATAGATTGACATATTAAGGTAATTGGAACTATAATATAAGTCAAACTCATACTATATTAATTCAATGATAAACTAAAGTTCATACCACAAACAAGGAAGTTCAGATAGGAAGTTCATACCGCAAACAAATAAACAATGAGCACAAAAACGTAGTAAAAACCAAAATCACTTACCTCAAACAACACGATGAAGCATCTTATTGAAGTACGTGAAGGAAGATGATGATGACGGAGCTAGAATGAAAAATATAGAAACTGATAAAAATGTCATTAACATGTGTGAAAATTCATTGTTGACATTGTCACACCATATACAAAAATGAATGACATTTGAATACTTGTGAAAGCTTCTCTTCAGTCTCCTTCAAAATATAAATACTAGAAACAAATGAGTTCCTACAACTAAGAACAAATTCTTTCACATTTAGAAAGTATGATATATTATCACAATTTTCATGAAATATTATAATCAATCAAGTCATTAGCTATACTCAAATAATTCAACCATCGGGTGTTATCCTCAATAATTTGCATAATTATAAGTCTCCTCCATAATAAGATCATAAGCTAATACTAAGGAACTCTTGTTTTAATTAAAAAATGGTTATGTCACATTTTATGAGGAACCTATTGAAAATTTGGCAGAATTGCCCCTGTAAAATGGACATCCCCCTTTTGAAATAAGGGTCTCCTGTAATAAAAATACAATTCTATATCGATTAGTAACCATAACTCAAATTGGGTCTCCAAACTATATATTTATTCTCAATTTAGTCCATATTAATTAATTAATTAAACAAAATTTTGAGTTGCACATCCTTTCCTCCTATTATCTTATGTGTCAAACAAATACATCTGGTGCGACTTACCTTCTCAACTCCACTAATAGAGACATTAAAGTCAAGCTATTTTTGGGAAAAAATAAAAGTTCAAGAATTTAATCGCAACTTTAATTAACACATAAATAAATAAGAGTTTATCAATATAATAAAAAGTTGAAAACAAAATTAGACTGCTATGTTTATCTCCCTTAATACATATTGTTTGATCTTTCCTCATTACAATCTAAATAAATCTTCAGAACCCCAATTGATAAGTTACATAATCCAAAATTAGACTCTATGAGTTTGATCCGCTTTAGTTAGACTAATTATCAAACTCTTTATACTTTATTATAGATCAAAATATTTCCTAATCGTTAATAAACTTTTAACTATCCATAACTAATAGCTCAAGTAAGAAAAATTTCTAGTATTCTCCCCTTTGAGTAATAATAATTATCATTAGTTTTAGAAACACAAAAATTTGGATCAAGAAAAGATTTAATAAGAAATCTTTATTTTAGAAAATAATTTGATCCAAAAGTAATTCAATGTCCATCATTTGGTGCACTAAGACTTTTCATACCAAAAAATATCAAACGAATATGCCAATATGTTATATAGTTTTAGTATAGTTACGCATACTTAATAACAAACCAACACGAATGAGAAAATAAATTGTGGTAACATATAGTGATATCTTTATTATTTGATTATCCCATGTATTATTATTGGTCTTCGTTTCTCACCTAATACTAAATTACAATAGAAAATTCCTTTATAAGATGAAAATCTTATATCCTCTTATGTTTTAAGAATACCTGTTTGTACTTTGAAAATTCTTTTATATCATAAGACCTAGAAATAAGACTTAATATTAACTTTGTATACGTCCCTATGCTTGTTTTGATTTAATTACTTAAGATTAACACATATTTTAACAATTTGTATTTTTATGATAAGCTATGAAATAATGCATAAAAAAGCAATAATCTTTATTACTATGCAATGATGATCATCATATAATAAATGATGCAATTTAATTAAATAAAATGAAAACTCGAATTGGAGTAAAATTAAAATCTAGGTTAATTATTAGCATAAATGAGTTTAGCATACTCATGTTAGTAACATGTTCCTTATAAACATTAAGGCATAGTCCTTTAATTAGTGGGTTAACCTTTAATTAGTGGATTAAATAATATATACTTAGTTCTAATAATGTCTTATATAAATTTTATAAGATCCAAACATTTGACTTCTAAATGGTTAGAACTTATGGTATTCTTATTGTTTTTACTAAGTTGTACTCTTTAATTGTTATCACAATACAAATATATGGATATAAAATTTGAATCAACTAGAAAAAATCCCCAATGAGATTCTTAATCATTCAATGTGTGATGCATCTCCATAAAGTCAAGATGTGTAGTTAAAGAGTTCACATTATTATATTTGACACTTTATAAGATTTAGCATCATTTGCTAGCGTAAATATATATCCTGACTTAGCTTGCTGACATCTAAATATAATAAAATCTAAGTACGTATAAACTATAAGGATAAGATTACCATCTTTTATATATGTTAGTATATAATTTTTTGTTCCATTTAAATACCTTCAAACTTGCTTGAATACATTATAGCGGTATGAACTTAGGTTAGATAAATATCTACCCAACAATTAAAACTATAAATGTAATACTCAGTTAAAACTATAAATGTAATATATGGTTAAGCATTTTGTTCAATACACTCATTCAATCTTCATTAGCCAATATAAAGAAACAAAGAATTTTTTTTTACAATGAATGTAGACAATCCAAAGTCATTGAAATGGTAAAGGAAAACATTATTTTTCAAAAAATCCATCATGAAGATAGAGAGAGAGAAGAGGAAAATACCTGGATGTTAACCGCCAAAGAAGACGACGCTCGTGGCCGGAGACGCAGTAGCTCCATGGTGTAGACACAACCGACGATGGACGGAGGAGATCTATAGAGGAAGAAGAAATAGGGGTGCGTAGGTGTGGAGAGGGGGGGGGGAGGGGATGGCTGGGAGCTTTTAACCTAATCAAAATGACGTCGTTTGGTTTTAAACCAAATAACGTCGTTTTAGTTTAAATAACAAAATGTTCCTTCAAGATGAAAATGACATCGTTTTGTTGCTGGTAGAATGTTTTGTTCCAGCAACAAAAAACCAAATGATGTCATTTTTATTACTGGAGGCTTTAACTTATTTAGTTTACTAAAACGACGTCGTATGACTTATAACCATACAACGTCGTTTTCATCCTGAAGCAAAGCATTTTGTCCTATAACAAAATGACATTGTTTTAGCTATAACAAAACGATGTTGTTTTATTGTCGAAGGCTTCATAAGTGTTACAAAATGATGACGTCGTGTGGTTACTTTTCAAAACATTGTTGTTTACATTAAAAATATGAGCTCCCCAATAGAAGACATCGAACAAATGTCGACTACATTATCGATGGAAAGGTCTGCCGACAAATTTCCCTTATTTTTCACCCCTTCTCAATTTTCAGGGAACTTCACCGACGGATGTATTATTTTCGTCGGTAATTTGTGATGTTTTCTTTTCCGTTGGTAAGTTTTCATCGGTATTTCATACTTTTCTTGTAGTGATACTGATGTAGTTGCCTATGAAGTATCTTGCTTGAAGAATCTCTAATGGTGGAGGGATAATATGGTTCTCTGTTGGAGTTATGAGATTTAGGTACGCTTGAGGGGTTTGATCTCTAACCATTTGTCTCTAGATTTTGGTTTTAAGGGTTAGGAATGATTATAGATAAAGAAGGGTTCTTTGGAATATAGGGATTAGAGTAGGTGGTTAATAACACCTTTATGCTTGCAATGATCAACTCTGGATTAATAGTGGTAAAAGTGGAAACGTATTTCATTCTTTTGGTGTTTTGAAGCTAAATTTAAGGTCTAAGGGATGATTATCTTATAGAATTGGGTTGTAGGTCAAAAAATAAGGTTATAGTTCAAAGTAAAAGAAGATGGGGAAGTTGTTAAACCATGTTCCATTACCTTAAGAGGGAAGAAATTGTCAAAATGTTGAGAAGGAATTCCTTCCAAATTTCATTACATTGCTAAAAATAGTAACAAAAATTTGAAAAAATAAATAAGAGGAGAGAGCTTAAGAAGGAAAAGGAAGCACAGGGCTAGTACAAGGTAAAGTGCATGCTATAAGAGAGCTTGGAGACAATGGGCAACATGGAACAAGAAGAAGAAAGCTAAAGAGGAAGAGGATTAAAATTATGGAAACTGGGAGATGACTGAAGAAGACAGGAAGTCGAGAGAAGAAAATCTAAAGCAATAAGTTAAAATAGGTTAACGACAAAATCACTTAGGTGCTTTGCCACAGAGGAGGAATAAGAGCTTTATTAATGTTGCTCACACAGTCTTACCCCATATCACAGGATTTTTCTTATTATGTGATGTTTGTGCATATAAATTATAAATTTTATTTTAATTAGGATCAAGTTAAAAAAAAAGAAAATCTCTTAGTTTTCAAGACCTTAAATAAAAATATAATAAGTCCCATTTTTATTATATTTTATTTAAATATTGCAATAATTATTTAATCAAAATTTCTTTTTCTAAAAATCGATTTTTTTAGATTAAAAGATTAAGAGTTTAAAATTTAGTTGCCTATTATAAATACATTTATATATCTTTTACTTTGTTTGAACTTGAGCTTTCAAGCCTATTATGGTTATCATTCTTTGTTTTTCAGTTTAAGGACAATTAGCCTATATGTTTAAGTCTTCAATTCTAAATCTCAAACCCCTTTAAGACCTTTTAGTCAATAAACATTTTATGCCTAGTTTCCTTTTCATTAAATAATAAAAAACCAACAAGCTTTTCAACCAATAAGTCTAATTAGACTAAATTTATCATTTTGATTTCTATTTACATAGCGAAGTCCACCAAAATCCTTCCAAAATAAGTGAACTTATCCTTTTTAAGACAAAACTTGGAATTATTTTTATTTAAAGTCTTATGATAGAATCGAAGCATCTTTATGCATTTTATTTTAAGCTCTTCGTTAATTAACAAACTTCTAGCTACTCAAGTTTTGAGCAATCCATATTGGAGATGTCATCAACTCTTACCAAAAAGAATCAATAAAGAGATTGGAAAAAAACAAAGATATGTTTTTAGGTCCACATTTATCTTTCTTTAACGATGTACCTTCATCACTCTCTTTGTAATCTTCAATCTTCTTCACCTACCTACTCTATTCTCTTCTTCAACTTCTTCAAACTCCATTTGCCTCTCTTCTCTGAAATCCTATCTTTGTACAACAGTTCTTGCTTTTGACCTATAGACATTAAGCTATCTTTCATAAATGAGCCTAGAGCATTCATTAAAAGGTCTTAGTTGTAAGTTGTTAGAGCAATAAGCCTAAAACCAAACTAACCTTTTGTCTTTCGAGTGAAGTAGTAGAAACCAAGATTGTATCTCCTCCCTTGGAAACATTTAAAGCTGGTGCAAAGAGGTGGAATGCAATAATAGTTGGCTTCTTCTTCCACAAAGCTTTTCCTGTCATGAAGGATTGGCCTTTGGTAACTAGAAGAAGGATGGATTACAGGAGATTTCGAAACTCTAAAGATGTATTTTTGTTCAAATTTAATCATTCAAAAAATGCTAAACAAGTCATAGAAGCCGATCATGTCATGTATATAACAAACTAGTCCTTTTACAAATGTGGAGACTAGGACTGAACATAGAGGAAATCAAGCATGAACACATACCTATATGGATATATAATCATGGGCTTCCCCTCAAATATTGGATCACCTTAAGGCTAAGTAAATTGGTTAGCTTCATTGATAAGCCAAAACGTATGGAACATGCATCAACTGAAATTCAGAGAATTAACTATGCATACATTTGTATTTTGGTGAGTGATTTAGAAAACTTACCTAAAGAGATACCTATCATCAAGCTAAATGAATAGATGCAACCTATTGAAGAAATTATTAGGGTTACATGTACCTGAAGGCTTAATTTTGGGAAAAGGAACACTTTGAAGCTTATTGGAAGGGTCTTTAAAACAAAAAGATTCCTTGAATTAGCAGGTCATGAAGTGAAAGAACACAATTCTAAAAAGCTAGATCTTGACACTTCAATACTAGTACCTAATAATGGAACTGTAAATCATCTAATAGTAAGCATCTCAAAAGGAAAAGAAGTAACAAATGACCATAATGTAATTCCAAAAAGTTATGAATCACTTGAAAAGGTCATAAGTGTTGGAGGACTAAAGTCCACAGCACAAGAAACTGAGAAGGTATTATCTGAAATCAATCATGGGAATCTTGAGGAAATTACAACATCCAATCATGGATCCTCAAAAGATGTAGTGGAAGAAACAACAAACAAAATTGGTTTCGAATTGGATCCTCAAAAGATGTAGTGGAAGAAACAACAAACAAAATTGGTTTCGAACTAATTATCACAAGAAAGTAGAAAAGAAAGAAGAAAGGCCTCACAAGGGAATTTCATAAATGAAAGTTTTAACAAGCAATGTCAGAGGTGCAAATGCACCTCACAAGAAAATTTTGATCAAGGATTTGATTCTTAATAATAAAGCATGTAGAGCAAGTCTTTTGGAAACTAGGATGAAGCATGAAAAATGTGACTTCTCTAGGTTACTACCATGGAGTTAGTAGTAGGTTTCAAATCACTGACAACATCCTAATAGGAGAATCATTTTGAGCTTTGATACTTTTATGGTCCCTACAATAGTGGAAACATAAACTAACCAAGTAATTCATATAAAGGTGGATGATAAAATGACAAATTAAGTAGCTCACATTTCTTTTGTATATGCTCATAATAATATATATCAAGGGATGTCATTGTGGAATACCCTTAGAGAAATTGTAAAAAGCATTAAAACACCACAAATGATTGTTGGTGATTTTAACTCATTCATTAACCTTAATGAAATTGAGGGTGAGAGATCTATTAGTTTACCTTGTGCTGATTTTAGGAAGTGTTTGGAAGATTTAAAAATGTTGGACATTCCCACTGGAGTATGTTTCTTCACCTAGAAAAATAAGGAAAACAATTGGAGTCTAATCAAAAGGAAGCTTGATAGATGTTTAGGAAATCACCATTGACATAAAGCTTATACATATAGTTTCTATTTAATTATAATAGTTACCTATCTGATGACTCACTTTGTGTAACCCAAACTTGTTTTGAAAGACTAAGAATGCCTTTCAGATTTAACAATTATTTGTTTGATTTTGCAAGCTTCCAAGAGGCATTGGAGAAAGGGGTGAAAGATGATATTTCTAGTACTAAAGAATACATTTCTTCAAGGAATTTAAAGCTTATTAAATAGGAGATGAAGAAATTGTATGCATTCAATATGGGGAATACTCATCATCTATTGAATACTACTAAGAGGAATCTTGATGAAATTCAATCCAACCTCTACAATAATCCATCATCTAATCACTTTAGCTTGATGAAATTCAATCCAACCTCTGTATCAATCCAACATCCAATCACTTTGAGGATTTGGAAATAACGGTTATAGATGAGCTAGAAAAAGCTATCAAATTTAAATATTCCCTAATGAAGCAAATATCATATATAAAATGGCTTCAGGATGGAGATAGAAACACTACTTACTTCTATTAAGCAATTATAGCAAGGAAATGTAAGAATATAATTGTTTCTCTATCATATGGTAATCAAACATTGAATTCTCAACAACTTCTTTCAAATGGGGTGGCATATTATTTGATAGGTACTTAATTGATTATGAATTTATTCCTTAACATTTAGTGATTGTTGACATAAAATTGCTTAAGATACTCACTTTAGTTCATATGTGATTTTAGGCATAATTCAAAAGTGATGGAGCTAAAGTGAGTCGAAAGCATGATATTTAGTCATTTTTTGAAGATTAATTTTCACTTGTTTTCTTGACACAAGAAGAAGAAAAATGAAAGCACAAAATGAAAAGAACATGAGCTATATGATTATGCATGGAGTGTGAAAGAGCAAATGTTTTGGATGCATTTAAAATGAAAAAGCATAGAAGTAATGGAGGGTTTAAAACATGTACAGGAGTAGTGGACCATAATGTTAATTCATCACATCAGTGAATAGTAGTGAGGTAGGAGAGAAAATAGAAGAGTGGAGGCCCTACAGGGGGCTTCGAGTGGGACAATTTTCACAGGGCTGAAGCATTTTTTTAGGAGAGATCCATGAAAGTCTATACATCTCAATGCCAGTTCGGAGGTGACATCGACACTGATGACTCGGGTTAAGTGTATTTTACTATTTTTTTATTTTTTCTTTCATTAGAAATTGATTGTGTTATTCTATGTTAATTGATTTGGGTTTTGTGTATGGATAATTGGATTTTTGTTATTGATCATTTATTTGAGTACGAACCCATTGGGTATTACAAAAGGATGATTTTAACGTATTCATTGAATTGCTTATTTGCAAACCCATTGATGTAATTTTGATATAATCGGTAATTATTATGTTGAAATTCATGTGTAGCAACTAATGATTTGTAATCATTAAGGATAATATGACCTAGGATAAATGCCATATCGTATGTGGTTATTGCCTTGATTAATCATTTTTTTTAATTCGTAATGCTACTACCTAATTGAATCTAGAGATTGTTTCCTAAGTTATACGATGGTTAGGCTTAATTAATGATCATATCTTGATTAAACAAAACTTAAAGGAAAACTCTGGTTAATTATTAATCCACTATTAATATTTGCTAGGAGAGGTTTGAGAACAACAAATCAATGAAATATACTTAATTAGGGTGTAGAACAAGATTGAATCAAAGAATTGAGTTCTTACCGAATTCCCCACTTTTATCCTTTTTCGCATGTTTTCTTTAATTTATTTCATTAGTCTAGTTTATTTCATTTTCTTATTTCAAAATCCAAAACCCCCTAAACCTAAACACCGATTAATTTCATTTCAATAACTTTACATACACTCTTTGTGGGATCGACCTAGACTTACCACTGCTATAGTAATAGTCTAGTTATTTTATTTTGACTAACGTTACGACATGCTATCATTACTTCTATAAACTGATAAATGGCCTACTAATTCCTGTTCTTCAAGTTCCTTATTACAAGAAATCTTTAGAGAGACACTCTTATCTCAAGTGGTGGAAAGTTTTAGCAAATAAGTCACTAGTGTAGGAATTGAGCAGTCTCTGAAGTTATTGAACCATCACAAGGCCCCTGACCCAGATGGATGTAATGGCAACTTCTTCATTAAAACCTAGTCAATCATAAAACGAATGTTAGTCAATGTAATTCTTTAGTTTCTCAGTAATGGGGTACCACTTGTACCTAAGGGTGGAAAGAAAAAAACATTCTCAAATTTTAGACCAATAGTATGTTGCAATATAATTTTAATCATTTTGAAGATGCTAGCTAATAGGTTAAGAGCAGTGATCCCAAGGTTTATCAATCAATGCTAGGGAGCCTATATTATAGGAAGAAACATGGGTGACAAAATAATGTTGTTACAAGAACTAGTAAGGAACTACACTAATAAGAGGAGTAGGAAGAATTGTTTCTAAAGACAGATCTAAGACTAACATCCTTTGAATAATATGAAAAGTTTTAATCTTTATCACAAACATGTCAGGAAAAATTTATAAAAGTTCAAACTAATTTATACATGGTTCCATTAAATGAAAATATGAGAGAGGAAGAGACAACATTCCATGAAAACTATACAAAAGATTTTAAAGTCTATAGCTTCATACTCAGGCGAAAATCCATATGGATACAAAGAGGAGATAGGTGAAATGTCTTTTACTTCAAATCTATTCAAAGTAAAAGGAACTACAATATGATTTATTGATTAACAAAGGAAATAGGGGAAAAGATATGGGATCAGAAGGAACTAAAGGGATTAATCTATTAACACTTTACTGTAATTATAAGGAAATGTGACAAGGAAACTTCTATGAGAGATATCTCTCCATCAGTAAAATCTTCTGTAAACTCCACTCAAGCTGATAAACTCATAAAGTTAGCTTTCATAGAAGACATTGATCTAGCCTAGTAGAAGTTTAATCCCAACAAAGCACATGGTTTAGATAGCTTAAATGCCTACTTCTTCAAGCTAGCCTAACAATGGATAAGTGAGTATGTCTATAAAGTAGTGATTGAATTCTTTAATAATAGGATGCTCTTAAATGAAATTAACAAAACTCACATCTCTAGTGTCAAAATACCCAATCCAAGTAAAATGAATAATTACAAACTTATATCATGTTTCAATGCTATCTATAAGCTTATATAAAGCATCCTTGTACAATTAAAGCTAGTAATGGACATCACAATTAGTGGAACCAAAAGTGAATACATAAAAAGTAGATGCATTGGGGGAAATGTTCTAGTAGCATAAGAATCGTTCCAAGGATATATAAGGAAAGGCATTAGTAAAACATGCGTAATGAAAATAAATTTTAAAACATTTTGTTTTTATTAAATGTGATTTTTTCTTCCTAACTCTTAAAGCATTCAGGTTCGTAGATAAATTCATAACTTGGGTGATGCAATGTGTTTCAACATCTTCATATTATATGGTTATAAATAGGAAAAGAAAACCCTTTTTTAAATGACGGAAAGAGATTAGATAAGGGGATCCTCTAATGCATATACTTTTTCTCAATATATATGGAATGTTAGAGTTATATAAATATAGGGCCCTCGAAAGCCAGTATATTTACATATAACTTAATCTTCCTCAATTAAAGTTTTGTAATGAAATTGTTTATTATTAATAAAACAAAAGAGTTTGGTTTTTATGAGCATTATATCTCTAGTCATAAGGTACTGAGATTATTTTGTAAGTAACATACATCTACATAGAGATGTATGGGAAACATGTATATTATAAGAATCTAAAATAATGGATTCATAGTAGAATAATCAAGTTGGACGCTTGATTATGGTTTAGACTGTAATGTTGTGATTTATCTCTGTGCAAGTAAAGGAGTTCACTTTAAGGGAATGATGAGTTTCATATCATGATAGTAGTCAACTATCGATAATGGCACTATTAAATGAATTTGAAATCAAGTATATTTTTAAGAATAAAGTAAGCCGTTACTTTAGTCTTAAAACATACGTTTTAGCATTTGTTTATTATGGACCATAATCTTAATGAGTGGTAAATTCATATGTGTTTCATTATAATTCTTGATATGATCAGAATGGATTTTTACAGAATGTTAATCTAGTGTCTGCATGTTGGAATTATTAATTGAAACATGTGTTAGGGAATATTCACTCAAATAAAGAGTTTATAGTGATATAATCACTTTTAGATGTTTTATGGAGATTAGTGATTAAACTGGCTTG
>JANSVA010000009.1:2379729-2413892 GCA_025504915.1 Erythroxylum reticulatum | reverse complement strand
TGATACTAAATGAATGAAAGCAATATGTGAAATGAATATAAATATGACCTAAATACCTATATGACTTGAACTAAACACTAATGTCTAAGAACGATGGAACTTGGAAGATGTATGTCTGTTAAAGAGCTATCAATAACATTATGACTATTTTTTTGATTATGTTATTAATAAAAATGGTATTATTGTGGGTGAAAAAAGGTTAAACAAATTAGGGAATGGTTGAGACCTAAATCCATATCTATGGTAAGAAGCTTTCACAGTTTAACTAGTTTTCCTTATATTTTTGTTAAAGATTTTCTTACAATTATTTCATTACTTACTAAAATTGTTTAGAAATCTTTGTGCTTTCATTAGGACAGAGAGTAAGAATAAGCGTTCAATATCATTATAGACAAGTTATGTTTAATACCTTTGTTAGCATTACTTCAATTTTCTAAAATTCTTTAGATTCAATGTTATTCCTTTACATTAGGTATGGAGTTTTTTGTTTCAATAAAATAGCCCACTAATTTGTTTTAGTAAGAAACTCAATTGGCTAGCCATAAACTACCTAAATTATGACAAAGAGCTACACAAGTTGGAGAAGGCAGTAAAGATGTGGAAGTATCACCTATGGCATAAGGAATTTTTTATACATACTCACCACGAGTTGTTCATATAGTTAATAAAAAGAAAAGTTAAACAAATTTCATGCCAAGTGTACACAATTTATTGAAATATTCCGATATGTCATTAGATATAAACAAGATAAGGAGAATGTTTTGCTAACGCCTTATCTTGGAGGTATACTTACTTCATTGAATGTATGATTATTATAATTTGAATATATAAAGGATTTATATATTGATGATAATGAATTTGGTAATTTTTATTTGGCATATGAAAGGGGGAATTTGAGAAGTTTTATAGGCGTAATGATTATTTATTTCATAAAAATAAACTATGCATGCATATGAGGAAGGAACAATTCCTATTTTGAAGGTAGTATAAGCTGCAACTAAGAAGGAATGGTTCAATCTAAGTCATTGAGCGAATCAATGAGAGCGCTTATAAACTAGAGTGTCCAGATGTGTAGCTACTTTTTATATTCCTAATCCTTTTTCTTTTAATTTAGATGATGATTCAAGATTGATTCCTTTTGAAAAGAGGGAGAATTATGTAAGTATGACTAGCCAAGATTTAAAAGATCTATTGATTATGGCTAGCAGATTAATTATAAGATTTAGGAGTAATAAGGTTAAAGAGGCTTTTAATTAGTTAATTCAAGACAGATATATGTCAATTAAGCTTTAAAGGGCACTTGAAGAACTATTTTGGGAGGTTTGTTGAACTTTTAAGAAGACTAAATACTGGTTTATTTGATACAAGGTAATGTCGAAGAGGAATTGAAAGTTAAAACTATCTTAGATATAGTCGTGTTACAACTTATGTAACTCTCAAGAATCAAGTATTAAAAAACGCATTCTAAGAAATAGTTGTGAGCTTGCCTATGTAATTCTTGGAAAAAGAAGTTGTGAGGATACAACCATGTACTAGCTCATGTAACTTTTATGAAAAATAAGACAAAATATCTCAAACCATATCCCTTGATGATAAAGCTTCATAATAAACGCAGCCTAGAACAAGACCGATTAGTTGCTGTGTCAGTCAAAATCCTAATTTTTTACCTAGTATTTAAAGAGTATTTTTACATCATGTGGGATAGTTTTTGCACGTTTTTTTTTATTAAGATATGAAAGTGCTTTTTAATCTTATTCTTTATCAAACATCAAATTTATTATCAAATAATATTTTCTTTATGGAACTTAAACACTCAATGAATTTGATTCTTGATTCTTTATAATTAATGGGTCAATTTTGTTTATCTGATTTAGCTTTCTTAGTATAATGCAAACTTGTTTGTAAGTTCTTCATGATTTTATTCTTAAGTAGGTTCGTATAACACATAAACTCTTAAATTATCTATTTCAAAACTTACATCAAATCAAAGTTTAGAGTGTTAACTTCAATGATTTTATAAGTTTTCTTTTAAAACATTGTTTTGTGGTGTTACATATCATCACTTAGATAACTTCATTATTACTTTAATGTAACCTTTTAATTTTATTCAAGAATGATAAAGATCGATGCTATGTACTTAAAAATTAACAAAATTAGTGAAACATCATACTTAAGTTTTATACAATTATTAAAATAGTGGTAACAACAAAAGCAATACCAAAATATCCTTAGTTTCTTTGAGCCAATAGTACTATAGCTTCGTGCGTCCAATTCATATATTTTTTATAGAAAGTCCATAGAAACAATGGGAGAGGGAAGAGACAATGTTTGCAAACTCTAGATAAGATGAGTTGTTGGGTCAGTGAATTAATAAAAACTCGTGTTCTTCACTTTCCAAGTAGTAGACATTGTTTGTCTACTACCTTCCTATATAGATAACTAAAACATGATATATTAAAAGCAATTTCAGAGTCATATTTATTTGTTTTTGGATTCTATTGAATGATTGATACTAGAAAAATAAGATGTAGAAGAGATTGAGATAGGTGGGACGAATTTAAGATTGAGAAGTGGAGTTAGTTTCAAACTTATCAAGAAAGGTTTGTAATGATAAATTAATCATTTATCCTTTATAACGTTAAATTACAAAGCATCCTTTCAATATTTATATCAATTAAAATAATCTTACATGGTGATCATTTATAGAAAACACTTACCAACTACTTATTCAGGTTTTATCAATTTTTATCATGTTTATACCGTATTTTTGTTTGAGGGAAAAGGAAAACTGATTGTTGATTAATTAGGATATGTCACTAATCACTATTGCTGCTATATCATATTGATGCCAAAATCGTTCTAAGATAATTTTAAAACGGGTATAAAACTAAAAACTTATCTATTAAGCACATTATAACATAAACAATTTCAAACTTTATTTCTATTAGATCAAGGTTCATATTTAATGAATTTGATGATAACCTTATCATGTTTCAAAATTCAAATTTGATTTATTTCCTTATATATAAACAATGGTATAATTCTTCAAAGGAAATAAAATTATGGAGTAATTGCTTTTCTTATTACAAGAACCTTATTTATGAACTTACCTTATTAAAAAATGGATTATTTGAAAGCATCCTACTTATTATGAAGGACATATATTATTCATGTGATTATTAAAATATTTTTAGCAAAGATGACATCGAAGTTATTCATAATTAAATCCATCCGGTTGACTAAGGATTTAAGTGAAGTAACAGCTAGTTGAAAAAAAACCCTACTTAAGGAAAAGTAATAGCTTTTGCAAATGTGATATCAGACTTTCGAAATACAGCTATAGCATAAATTCTTTTGACTGTGATATCATTTTAAATTCTCTTGTGCTTTAGAAAGTGAAAATATTTTTGAGAGAGATCAGTGTAGCTCATATCGAGCAAACTTCATTTTCTGTTGAGAGCTTGTAGAGGCTAGCTAAATACTAATAGTTTGGAAGGTTGGGGAACCTTGAAAAATATTAACTTGTGAGCTTGGAGGGGCTCATCAAATTACCACTTGTTTTTTTAGTGAAATACTTAACTTGGATACTTGGGGACTGGATATAGGCGTGGCTTGTAAGTAGAACCAGTATAAATCGACTGCGTCCTTCTCTCTCTGTTCTTAACTTTTATATTTTTGCATTATATTGTATGTGTGTTTATTTCAGTAAGAGGCTCCTTCACTGTTATACTAAACTCCTTCTATTTCAACTTGCTAACATTCTTTCAATTTTAACAGTGCCTTCTATTTTAAATTGTTTTTAATAGGACTTTTCATTTGGTAAGAACCTATCATTTAAAAGGTTTTATCATTTAACAAGCAGCCTTCGTTTAAACAGGATCCTAATGCTTAACAAGCTCTTACTATATTAATTATAGACAGGCTCCTGTCATTTCCTTTTAAACTGAAATAAAAATTTTATACACATAGTTCACCCCCCTCTTGCGTGTCTTTGCTTTATCATTTGGTATCAGAGCGAGATTTCATATTTGATGTGTTTTTACTGCAAATGGTAGATCATGGTAAACATCTTAAGAATTTTTAAAGGACAATTTGTCTCAAAGCGTCCTTATTTCAATGAAACAACTACTCGTACTAGAAAGAGAGAATAACCACATTTCTTCAATCTATAGATATCGAAGTATGGCAAGTGATTAAAGTTGGAGCTATAATTCCCACTTATGATATCGTAGAAGTATGGACTAATGTTGACAAGAGAATTGCACAACTAAATACTAAGGAAAAACATCGCATGATATGTGCGTTGTCTTCAAAAAAATATGAAAAGATATCCTACTGCTCCATAACAAAAGAAATGTAGGACAAACTTCAAGTTACCTTTGAAGGGACAAATGAGGTAAAGAAACATAGAATAAGTCTTTTAGTACATCAATATGAAACTATTGGCATAAAACACGGGGAAACCATAAACGAATTCTTCAGATGCTTAAGGAATCTGGGAAAATATATCCTGATGATGAGCTCGTAATGAAGATTCTACGGTCACTACCTAAGGAATGGAGACCTAAGGTGATAGCTCTAGAAATGAAAAAGGATCTAGATACTATTTCTCTCGACTAACTACGAGGAAATATGATGATCTATGAAATTGAGCTTAAGCGAGATGAAGGATCCTCCTATAGAAAAGGAATGACACTAAAAGTAATTGACGAATCAAAATGTGACGAAAATGACACTGAGTTGCTAATAGATGGAGATGAAGAATTTAACTTCATGGTTATAAAACGTGCACACTTCTAAAAAAGAAAGTTAACAAAGAAAAGAGAAGGAAACAAGAAAACTAGAAATAGCAAGCCCTTATCACAAGGCAACAACAATAGTAGCAACATACAAATCATATCCTACCACAACAAGAAGCCTAGGCACACTAGACCTACATTTCCTCTCCTTCAAAAAGATAAAATCGAGAATAGAAAACCTAGAAAGCAAGTTATGGATGCAGCTTGGTCTAACGAGGATTTTGAAAGATTTGAAGAAGATGAACTTGAGAATGTTAGTAACATTTGCTTTATGGTTGAATCAGGAGATGATGAGATATACTATTCTGACTCTAATATTGAATTTGATGAATTGAAAAATGCATATCATGAATTGTATGACCAGTATAAAAGGTTAACAGTGAAATATTTTAAAGAAGTTGAGAAGTCCAAGAGCAATGACGCACCTTTGAAGAGTAAGGTTAAATCATTGGAATCAACGAATGAGAATCTGGTGACCACGAATATGTCTCTCAAAGTTGAGCATAAGCAAAAGGTCTCTGAAAAGGAAGTACTGGAAGAAAGAATAACCAAGATGGAAAATATTTTGTTTAAAAATGATTCTTAAAAGGTAAAATAGTTAGAAGAAAAAGTCATCACCTTAGAACTTGAAAAGGAGAAAAGTGATGGAAAGTTTTTATCTCTAGAGAAAGATTTGGAGTTTTTCATTGATGAACGTAAGAATCTTGATGCATTGCCTAGTAGTGGTAAATACATTTTTGGTAAGGCCAAAATAGGATACAATGAAAATAACAATATCAGGCCATACAAAAACTTCTTTATTAAATCCAACAGCAGCTATAGCCAAAATAGCAGGAACTTGCTAAGTGGAAAAAATCATAACTATCATTTATCTGTTTTGTGTGATTACTGTGGTAAACATGGTAACATTAGTCATTCTTGTAATTTTCATAAAAAGAAATTATCTCAGATATATGTTTGGAGACCGAAAGGTTAAAATACTAACCCAGAAGGACTCAGAAAAATTTGAGTACCTAAAATGAGATAATATGTTTTACAAATATGCTTTAAAACAGAGATAAGAGAAATCAATGGATAGTTGATAGCGGTTGTTCAAGACACATGAAAGGTGAAATATCACACTTCAATTATATTAAAAGGAAAGGTGAAGGTAATGTTGTCTTGGCAGACAAAAATAAGGCAAAGGTTACCAGAGTTGGTAAAATTGGTAATTCTGACTTTACCTCCATTGATAACGTTCTATTTCTTGATGGTTTCAAACATAATCTATTGAATGTAAGTCAGCTATATGAAAAAGGTTACAAAGTCATTTTTTCGATATTTATAATGATAATGGTATTAGAAAATAGAATATATATTGTGTTCAACTAAAAAACAAGTCCTCACAAAAAGTTAAATGTTTTGTCTCTCTAAAAAAGGATTCGTTTATTTGGCACAAGGGATTCGGACTTGCGAACATAAGCATTCTATCAAAATTGTTGAAAAATGAGTTAGTAAGAGGACTACTAACCTTAAAGTTTAAAAGCAATCAGGTTTGTAAGGCTTGTCCAAAAGGTAAACTTAAAAGAAACTTTCTTGCTTAAAATATTGTGCTTACTAACCAACCACTTAAACTTGCGCATATGTATCTATTTGGTCCCACTAGGACTCAAAGTTTTAGTGCTAAACATAAAGGTTTTTTTTTTCTAATAGATGATTATTTAAGATTTACATGGGTTTACTTTGTATCAAATAAAAATGATGCTTTTGAAGTTTTTAAGAAGTTTTGCAGAAAAATTCAAGAGGAGAATTTGATAGCATAAAGTTTGAAGATTTCTTTGACAACAATGGGATAACTCACAACTTCTCATATCCAAGGACGCCTAAACAAAATGGAATAGAAGAGAGAAAGAACAAAATTTTGGTTAATATGGCCAGGACCATGCTGTGTGAAAGTGGACTACCTTATGGATATTGGGTAGAAGGAGTATCCACGACATGCTATGTACTTAATAGATGTTTCATAAGATCCATTCTGAAAAATACTTCTTATAAGATGTGGAAAGGAAGAAAACCAAATGTTACTTACTTCTACCCATTTAATTGCAAGTCTTTCATTCTAAACAATGGAAAATACAATATTGGAAAATTCAATGCGCGATCAGATGAAGCCATCTTTTTGGGATTCATAGTCTATAATAAAAGAACAAGGATAATAGGAGAATCAATACATGTAGTATTTCATGAAGCACTACCATCAATAATATCAGCTAATTTTAATGATGAAGAGCCCCGCCTAGTTCCTAAAAATACATCGAAGACTCTAACTATAATACCTTCAAAATCATAAGATCAAGAAGATCCATCTTAAGTTAGAAGAGAGTAGGCTCCTTCCTCTAAACAGGAGCCTATACAAAGAAAAACACCTAGAGAATGGATAGGTCTTGATACACACCAATATATTGTGGAAGATCTCTCTAAAAGTTTAAGGATAAGATCATCATTCAAGAATGACTTTATTGCTCTCATCTTAGAAATAGAACTAAAGACCGTTGAAGAGGTCCTTATTGACAAAAACTAGGTTTCAACCATAAAAGACAAAGTGAATTAATTTGACAAAAATAATGTCTGGAATTTAGTACCTCGTCCTTAAAACAAGTCAATCATCAGGACTTAATGGGTTTTTTGAGACAAACTTTACAAAAATGGTAAGAAGGTAAGAAACAAATCTAAACTTGTAGCTCAATGTTACAATCAACAAGAAGGTATTAATTTTGATGAAACTTATGCACCTGTTGCTAGATTGGAATCGATAAGAATTTTACTTGCCTTTACATGCTATAGAAACTTCAAGTTGTTCTAGATGGGTGGTAAAAGTACACTATTAAATGGTTACATTAATGAAGATGTATTTTTTAAGCAATCCCTAAGTTTTGAAGATGAAAACCATCTGGATTACGTAGTGAAGTTATCTAAAGCTCTGTATAGTTTAAAGCAGGCTCCGCAAGCATAGTATGAGACGTAAAGTAACTTTATGCTTGAGAATAATTTTGAAAGAGGAAAGGGCTATAAAACCTTGTTTATTAAAAGAAAGGAGAATGATTTACTTATACTGCAAATATATATTGATGATATAATATTTAGTGCTACTAATTCATCCTTCTGTGAAGAATTCTCAGCATTAATGTAGGGAGAGTTTGCAATGAACATGATGGGAGAATTATCATTCTTTCTCAAATTACAAATCAGACAAAAAAAGGAATTTTTATTAGCCAAGACAAATACATAAAGGAACTCATTAAGAAATATCACTTTAAGAATGAAAAACCGATGGGTACTCCCATATACACTGAAACTAAACTTGATAAAGACAAAGAAGGCAAAGTTACAGATGAGACAAAATATAAAGGAATGATTAGATCAAACATTATGCTTAGCATGTGTCTTTGTGCATGCTTTCAATCAAATCTAAAAGAAATTCACCTTTAAGCAGTTAAAAACATCTTTCAATATCTCTATGGAACTATGGATTTTGGATTATGGTATCCAAAAATTGATTCATTTAATATGGTGGCTATTGTGATGTAGATTATACAGGTGATAAAGTCGATCGAAAAATCACAAGTGGTCACTTTCAATTTCTTAGAGGATGTCTAATATCATGGTCTTACAAAAAGTAGAATTGCACAACGCTTTCAATGACTGAAATGCAATACATAGCAACTGCTAGCTGTTGTGCTCAAATCTTATGGATGAAGCATTAACTATAGGATTTTTCTTTAACCTTTTCTTGTAGTATGTGATAATACTAGTGCTATTAATCTGTATAAAAATCATATGCACCATTCTAGGACTAAGCATATAGAAGTCAAAAATCATTTTCTTAGAGATCATGTTTTGGAAGGAACCTTTGATCTTTTGCATATTAATGCTAAAAATCAAGTACTCGACATTTTCACCAAGCCACTTTCTGAAGATAGATTTTGCATGTTAAGAAAAGAGCTTGGTATGTGCAAACTCTTTAATATTATTTCTGTATGAATTATCTCTGCTACTTTTCATTTCATTTCGTAGGCTCCTTCTATTGTGTTTCCTTAGAAACTCTCTCTCAATATAATAGGCTCCTTCTAATTTAGAAGGCTCCTTTCGCTTTAACAGAGTAGGTTCACGTGTCCTAAAAGGAAATGATTCATGACATCGTTTCATCTTTTAAAAATGCGCACGTTGTTCAAGCAACTGTTCGTACATGATTGATAGAAGAAACATAAACGATCACACTCCCTCTTTAGTGTGTATCATTGCCTATTCTCAATTATCTTTCCAAAAGGCACCACCCCTCTTGCACCCTAACTCTCTTCTTTTTCTCTATTCCTCCTTTCTGTAGCTAAACTTTCTGCATTTTTCTTAACTTTCTCTTCCTAACAATCTTCAACGAAAATAACAAAATAAAAAGGACAGAAGAAATTTTTTACTTTAACTTCAAGTCGTGATGAAACACCTTGTCATGAACAAAATTTTATTTCTAATTATTCATCTTTGTCTCCTATAGTAAGTTATTTAGTCACTTCCACCTAACCTATTTTTGTCTCCTCAAAGCTCCAAACGTTAGAAATATCTAATCAGGAACCCCAAAAGATGGGAAAAGGAAGACTATTACTAGGTTGTCTCTAGACTATTCTAATTCCTCTTTAGATGAAAAAGAAGAAAACTGAAAGAATAGCTGGCCTCTTAGGTCCTGCCTTGGAGGAAAGGTTTGAAAGGATACCAGAAATTATAGGTCCTATGCCAGAGCAACAAGCTCCTATCCACTTCAGAACAAAAATAACATGAATAATCGATTTCTTCAACTATTGAGGGAAATTTGCTCTAACAGGATCAAATGCACGAACAAGTTGACAGCATCCAAAACCAAATCCTGGATTTGCAAATTCATCTTAGGAGAAACTTTGCCCGACTATGACAATCAAATTTTCTCTATTTATACTCTATTTTATTTCACTTCCTCCCTATTTCTTTATTTTTTATGCTTTTGATAATGACAAAGGGGGAGAGCTTATGTGGACATTTTTTGGCATATATATGATATGATTTCTCGATGCTACCATGATTATAAACTCATAAAAGTCTCAAGTATCTTTCAAAATTATCTATTATCTTTTTTAATTTTAAAAATATATTTATTATTGCTTGTCATAATAAAAGAGGAGAGATTGTTAGCTTAAGGTTCATAGTTAACAATTTTTATGATAACATTATAATATTTCAAAATTCAAATTAGATTTATTTCCTTATATATAAACAATGGTATAATTCTTAACAAGAAAAAAATCATGGAATAATTGGTTCCCTTCTTGCAAAAACCTTCTTTTTGAACTTATTTTACTTAAAAATGGTTTATTCGAAAGGATCCTACTTATTATAAAGGTTATAAAAAGATTTTTGGCGAATATTTATTTAGAATTAAATCCATATAGTTGACTAAGGATACAAGTGAAACAACGGCTAGTTGAAAGAAAGGCCTATTTAAGGAAGCACAACTACTTTTGCGAATGGAGATCAGACTTTCGAAATACAGCTATACTATAAATTTTTTTGAAAATGATATCATTGTAAAGTCTCTTGTGCTTTAGAAAGTGAATATTTCTGAGAGAGATTAGTGTAGCTCATATCGAGCAAACTTTATTTTCTGTAGAAAGCTTGTAGAGGCTAGCTAAATACTAGTAGTTTAGAAGGTTGGATAAGCTTGAAAAATATTAACTTGTAAGTTTGGAGAAGCTCATCAAATTACTACTTCTTTTTATAGTAAAATACTCAAGTTGAATACTTGGGGAATGAACGTAGACTTGAGTTATAAGCCAAACCAGTATAAATCGACTGCATCCTTCTCTCTCTTCTCTTAATATTTATATTTCTGCGTTATAATTTATGTGTATTTATTTTAGCAAAAGGCTTCTTCACTGATTTAATAGGCTCTTTCTATTTTCAATTTGCTAAAGATTCCTTTCATTTTAAGAAGTAGTTTCTCTTTTAAATTATTTTTAACAGGACTTTTCATTTAGCAAGCTTTTATCGTTTAACAAACTCCTTTCATTTAAACAGGATCTTATTGCACAATAGGCGCACAATAGGCTCCTATTGTATTAATTATAGATAGGCTCCTGTCATTTCTTTTTGAACTGAAATAACTTGCAAAAAAATTTTATACATATAATGCATCCCTTTCGCATGTGTTTGCTTTATCAATTGCAATATTCTAAGTAAAGACAGAGAGTTTCGACAAAGCATACTGTAGTGATAACTAAAGCTTCAAGGATACTGATGAATCTAGTTCATGAAGTTATATTTATTACGTAGTAGACACCTGCATTGGACCTCAAGTTTGTGCCCACTTATTTGGAGATTCTGTACTTCTCTTTTGTTCGGAAGAGATGCTTAAATTCGCCGGATCGGATTGTTCATCTCTTGACAAAGTCCTATATAACCAATCATGATAACACAGTCAATTTCAAATCTCGATACAGAATAAGAAGTCACGACCTATGAACAAAGACACCAATTTATTAACCTGATTATTCTAATAGCAAACCGAACTCATGTCCAAAAGTGAAACTATATAATACCTCTCTGTCTCCGATTCATTGGAATCTTCTGCTGCTAACTTGGTATCACTGGAAACAGCGGCGGCCACCTACAAGTACAATCATCACTCCTTACATTTATGCACAAAGCTTGAACATAATAAGATAGTAAAGACATGATGCACTTCATTCTACATTGGAACTATCAGGATTTGGTTGGTTCATCTGCTTTGCCTGCTGAGAAAGAGAAGAGGATAGAGTCAATTTTAAAGTTGAAAGAAACTATGAGAGTGTTTCAAGATGGGAAGTAAGCATGCGCACTTTGAATTGTTCCAGACGTCCAATTGCAGCAGTGAGACGTTCCTCATGCATACGAGCAGCATAAAAAGAAGAGATCTTCCCAGTATCTGGGTTATATAACCTGATGTTTAAAAGTAGAAGTAAAATTATGTGAATATCAAAATCCACACACGCCAGAATGCAAAGATAATGCGTGCTATTTTGCTTCCTAACAGACTTATTTCAGCCACAGAGAATGTAGTTTGCAGCCATCTACATACTGGAGTTTTTCTTTCTTCTGACGTTTTAGCTGACTGAGTTGACGAAGCTTTGCCTCTAGAGCCTGAAAATTTAGATAAAGGACCGTTAAAAAACATGTGGTACATTTTGCTACTTTTGATAAAAATATTATGCAGTCTAAACAAATATTGCAATGAAACAGTACCTCTATCCTGAATTTGTCGTGCCATGCGAGGTAGGCATGTACGTGCACGGAAACAAAAGAATTATAGTCAGAACAGAATTCTCAAACAACAGTACTTATCTACATTTGTGCAAGTGGGTGAAGGTGAAGGTGGGGAAACTAATTACACACACAACAAAGAGAGATGTAAAGAATACGAACTTCTCTATCTTCTCCAGTAACTGCCCTTCGTATTTGAACTTCCTGAGTGCTTGGTGAAGATGCTGGAAATAATTTTACATGAATAAGATCACCGTCAATGAAATTTAAAGTAGGGAGGAACAGATTTGTAATCACCTCTTGATTCCTGACAGACCTGTACTTCGAAACAAAGAACGTAAATGAAGGATTGGGATTAACGTCTCAGTGAAAAGCAAGTAAATAATATGCATATTAAAATATAATTCAAAATTAATAATGAAAGTGAAGAGAATGCTGGACAAACTCCGCCGGTAGCTCATTAGGATGGTCAAAGAAACGAAAAAAGATATCCTCCACACTGCAAAACCAATGAAAAACCCCAAAATCAAACTTGAATATCACTATAAAGACATTAAAGAGCAACACAATTTCGAGCTGCAAAAGCGGTGTATCAACCTTCCATGACTGGCATAGCTGGTTAATCGACCGTTGGGAGAAAATATCAAGAGGCCAACATCAGCATCACATAACACAGCTAATTCAGAGGCCTTCTTGACAATCCCATCTCTGCGCTTTGTAAATGTTGTTAGACGAGCAGAAGGATTATCAATTCTCTTGGCTGAGACCTGGCGACTCATTATAATAAGTGCAAATCAAAAAAGAAAGAAGAAATTTCTTCTTCGTCACAGACTACTTTGGGAGAACGCATATTCATGATAAGAAGTAACAGATGCCATAATTAGTCCTATCAGTATAAGGCAACTATTTATGGCAATGTGACAATTGTCCTAAAACCCAGTCATAACTAATAGGGTATTTTCCCGTTGCTGCACAACTATTTCATGAATTGCAAATATGCTTGATATTAATTACACCAAGGCAACAGACTGGTTTGGGAAGTAGGTACAACAATAAAGATGTTCTACATTTAAAGAGATGCTTACATGGATAAACTAACAACACTTGTTTATTATTTGAGAACTAAAGCAAATAGGATGTCGAAGGACTTGGAGATAATATGCAATCAAGCAAAAGGGTATTCGTAAAAATGTTGAATTGAAGTGTTAAAAATAAATTAAGCTTGCAAACAAATAATAAAAGCAAATTATCTTCTTTTTTCTCTGTCGATCTTTCAATTGATTGATGTAACATTGAATACTGACACCTTACCCTTATTTGTTATAATAACCATTCAACATAAGATATCCTGAAGTCAATACTAACATAATAACAACCTATAATTAAATTATATGTATATCATATAGTAAAAAAAATAACATTAAAAAAATAAAAAGTTCAAAGCATAAAAAGTCATAATCTCACAAATACTATAAACTTCGAGTCCGGAGTTATAGATGTAGACTAGAGTGGATTGAGCTATCCATCCAAATAGTTGATTGGAGCATCTTCCATTCTACCACCTACTTTAATCCTCAAAGAAATTACAAGAGTTAGTTGAGAATATAGCTATAAACAACTATTAATGAAGGAACTCAAGGCCATAACTTAAATTAACAAGTATTCATAATGTTGATTTGGTGATAAGATTAGATGCAAAATTTGATGATTTAAGCAAGAATATCGATAGTATAGGTTTAGTAGCTCAACATGTAAAAGTGATGACTTTATGAAATTTGCGATGGTGAATAACCCAATTATGAAAATTGGGCACCCAATAGTATGAGACAACCAATCGAGCCTATTTCCATATTGATCAAAAAGTCTTCTACACTTCTCTTACAAAATTCATCGGAAAGTTGTCTCACTTGAATCTTCAGATTGTGAATAGAAAGAGGCATAATTTTTTGTTACTTGATCAAATTACTCTTCCAGTCTCTTTCGAGTCTTATCACCTCGAAGTGTACTTGTTCATATAAGGATAATGATTTCCCTAATTAAATTGGGGCTCATTGAAATCCACAAAAGCCATTTGCTCCCTATAATATATATCCTCCATGATCGTTCTTTTTATCTCTTCTTAGTATCTAATTTTTTGGATTCTTCATCGCTGCCTTGTGATGTTCAAATCAATGTGTTTTCGACTTTTCACCCAAACTTCCAACACTTTTTTTCCTTCTTGTGGTTGGGTCACAATCACAAAAGATAGTGAAACGTCTTAAACTACAAGAATTAAAATAATTCTACAAATCCTCGGTAACGACACCAAAAACTTGATCGAGGTAAGTTTTAATGTTATAGATCCTCAAATATTTCGCAAGCACACAGTTCGTAGTGTAGTATTAAAGATGTCGATTCCACAAGGAGGGAGAATAATCTAATCCTTAAAAAATCTAAGCCTAAAAAGATATGCAACTAAAAATAAACAATGCCACGGAAAGTAAATACAAGAATTGAATTCAACCAATTAAATCAGAAGTTAAACATGAAATAATTAACAATTAAGCAACAAGCAAGCACAATGGAAATCAACCAAAAATTTTACCAAGTTATGAGAAAGGAAATTTTACCTATCATTAATGTTAATCTAGCCGATTATGTGTTAATGGCGTGTCAATTTTAGACAATCCTATGGCTGATTACTCTATCTCGAGTTATAACTAGTAAACCATAATTTGTAAACTCTAATTGGATTATGAAATTTGTAATATCTTAATTAACAAAAGACTCACAACCTTAATTAAATCTAAGGCACTCTAATAAACTGTTGGGTTTTACATGGGATCTCTCTCCACAAAATTACCGATATGATTAGTTACAGGTTTTATTAAATTGCCTAAATCTCATTAATTCGATCTAATTAGTTTTTGTCTGATTCACCCTCTTAGTTTATTGTTGAATTATACAAAAAATGCAACAAATCACAACACCCAATTCAAATAATACAAAATCAACTCGGATAACATTAAATCAAAATAAAATCCCGAAGGAGAGTTAGAACATCATTATCATTCTGCCATCTATGATTGTACAATTCGGCCCAACTTTATAAGTAAAATTGAAACGAAAAGGAAATAGAAACTTAGAATGGACAATCTGGGAAGGCAGCAATGTCGAAAAGCCTCCTGATTTGGGAAACATGTCGACACCACTTCTTCTTCCTCCTTCCTCTTCCTTTTACTTCTTTCTCTCTCTAGGTATTCTCTCTTTAGGGTTTCAAGTGTGGCTGAATAAAGACTCCCGTTTTTTGCTCACCACTTGTTATTCTTATAGGGTTTTCTATTTAGGGTAATCTAGGGACTTTTCGATGTCTGAAAAGACCAAAAAGTCCCTTGAAAACTTAAATTTGGAAGTGTCCTAGCGTTTGTCCCGACATTGGCCATGATCATGGCCTATATAACACGATTGTGGCCCTTGAGTAAGCTCTCTGTCATGATCATGGCCTATATGACACAATTGTAGCTGTTGAGTAAGCTCTTTGTCACGATCATGACATGCAGGCCACGATCGTGGGCCAATCCTGGTGTTTCTGTCACCATCATAGCCTACCTACCACAATTGTGGGCCTTTGTTATGACCCACGTTTTCTCCAAAACTCTTCCTTTCTTCAATATTGACCCTAAAACACTAAATGCATTAAGGTACCTCAAGAACATAATTTTTAAGCCCAAAAGCTTATATTAACCCATAAAACACCTAAAACACAAATAATTAATAAACTAACACAATTATAACCTAAACACATACTTAATGATCAAATTCATGGGTAAACACATATCAAACTATGTCCTAAAATACGATGCAATTTACACTTATCATATATTAGAAAGAAGATATATGGCATAAGACAAATTTACTAGAGAAACATTATATGAATATTAGAAAAGGTTTAAGGAGTTATGTGCCGGTTGTCCATATTGTTGGATTCCTGGCCAACTTCTGGTTCAATGCTTTTATGAAGTACTATTAACAATGGATCAAAGTATGGTCGATGCAACTAGTGGAGGAGCTTTGGTAAACAAAACACCTAAGATTGCTAGACAATTGGTATCAATCATGGTTAACAATTCTTACCAATTTAGGGCAAGAATGGATGGAATTTTAAATGTAATTTTCTATTCTAATACTCTATCCGAGAGTTATCAATATTTCAAATATGTTCCTATATAATAGAATGCTATTGGATCAAACGAAAAAGGCATTGTTGAGAAAAAGATGGCTTTTCCTGGATGAAATGAAAATTGGATCATGTAATAGGACAGAGGTTTCCCATTCCTTATAAGCGTGTGAATGAGGTAAGTAACATGGAACATGAGGATAAATTTTCATATTTAACTGCTTTAGTTCATCAAATGACTGTTGGTCAATTGCGATCGGTGAGAGTGTGCAGAATATGCTCATTCCTTGGGCATCTTACAGATATGTGTCCTACATTGCAACAAAACTCCCTATATAAAGCTAATACGATAAGGGGCATTCTTGATCAACCTCAACAAAGTATGACCCTTATTCTAATCACTGTAATCTAAGATGGAGAGATAATCCAAAATTGAGCTATGGAAATCAAGGAAGGCAACAAAGATATCAACCTTACAATTTTAATAAACAACCTTAAGCCTCTATATATGCTCAACCTCAATCTTCAAATCCAAGTATGTCTTTAGATGAAATTATTAAGGCACTTGCAACTAATACTCAACAATTTCAACTGGAAACAAGAGAAAGCCTTCAAAACTTAGGAAATATGATCACTCAATTAGCCATCTCCTTAAGTAAATTGGAAGCTCAAGCATCAGGAAAATTACCTTCCCAAATGGTAGTGAATCCTAAGAAGCATGTAAATGTAATGACTTTGACAAGTGAAAAGGAAATTCAATATGGAACTTCTTTACTAATAGAGGTAGAAAAGCACTATGGTGGATAAAAGGACTTCCAACTTAAGAATCAATAAAGGTAAAAAAAAATTATTCATCTTCTTCAATATCAATTAATGCATGTGTACCTTCTTTTCTTAATAGGTTGGTTAAACCAAAGATGATGAATATGAAAAAGAAATCCTAGAAACCTTCAAAAAGGTGGAAATCAATATACTGCTTTAGGAAGCCATCAAGTAGGCTTCGAAATATGCCAAGTTTTTTTTAAAGAACTATGCACAAATAAAAAGAAGTTGAAGGACAAGTATAGAATAATTTTGGGTGAGAATGTATTAGCTGTGATAAATAGAAACTTACTAAGAAAATTTAAAGATCCAGATATGTTTACACTTCCATATGTTATTGGTAATAAGAAAATTAAGTGTGCCATCCTAGAATTAGATGCATCTATTAATGTCATTCCATAATCAATTTATCGAGCTGATCATTCGTATGTGCATCCTATTAGAGTTATTGAGGATGTTTGAGTTCAAGTTAATGATTTGGTATTTCCAATGGATTTTTACATGTTGAAAATTGATGGAGATAGTGTTGAACATTTTTGTTGGTTAGGTTATTTATAAAGACAACCAAGAAGAAAATCGATGTAGATAAGGGTACTCTTTTCATTGAATTTGATGGAGAGATAGTGAAGTTCAATATTTTTTAAGCAATGAAGCACTTAAATGATTTTCAATTCATCTATCATACGGATATTATGGATTCATTTGTGCTGGATATGTTTAAGGAAGAAAATGTTAAAGATGAGATGGAGTTTAAAGCTAAATTGGAAGTGAACGAGCAAGTTGATGAAACTTGTGAAGTTGTAAAATCATTATTGGCAATGCTAATAGATTCGGAAAGTTTAAATGATGAACCTAAAATAACTCACAATAAAATCTTACCTTTTACTCTGCAAGCTTCAAAGATAGAATTGAAGATGTTACTTGATTGCCTAAAGTATATCTATTTAGATTATGGAAAGTCATTAACTACAATCATTTTAAAAGAATTGACGAAAGAGCAAGAGGAAGGGCTAGTAACACTACTTAAGAAGTACAAAATCGCAATTACGAAGAATTTAGAGAGAAAAAAGCGAGGTCGAGCATAACGATATTAAAACAATTTCGCTTTACTAGAGACAACCCGAAATATGATAGTTTTTATTGATTTTGTTTCACTTTTATACAATTTGCATTTTCTTGTTTTTGAAACATAGATTTATTGGCTAAGGGACAAAGAGGTCTTAAAATTCTAAACTACTAAATCTCATAAGGTAAGATCTCGTCTTATGTAATTTAGTATTTTAGAGTGAAGACCTTAAAATTTCATACTATTAAATATCATAAAGCGAGATCTCGCCTTGTATAATTTAGTACTATGAAATTCTAGACTACTAAATCTCATAAGGTGAGATCTTACGTTATATGATTTAGTGTTCTGGATTAGAACCCTAAAGTTTTCTTATAAATTAATATCTTTTATTTTTAAAAATAAAAAATAATTTGCTTATTTAATTATTTAATTTTTATTTACTTAAATATTTTTAAAATATTTTTATTTTATTTTATAAAAAAAGTGATAACTCTAATCTGTTTTTTCTTCTTTCCAGGAAATTAGAATCAAACTCACCCCTCTGCGGCAGTCCATAGATGCCCGACCTAGAGAATTAAAAACAGATTCAGAAATGCCACTCCACCCAAGCAAAGCAGACCTGCATTCTGCTTCCACAAAAAGAACCCCTCCACGCCAGCCCACGGAGGCACATCCCTCACAACTGCGTTTTGTTTTAATTCCATAAACAACCTAGTCAACCCACAATGCAAACAACAAGCCTCCCTCCTACACATACCCGCACCATACAACTTTACCAATAAATGCTCCGGTCGATCAACAAATCCAGCAACGTCCACGCACCACCAACCCAGCAACAGTAGACGCGCATGAGGCAGAACTCCAATAGTAGATGCGCATCACTCAGCTCCAGCAGAAACGATCCAAGCAACAGCAAAACCACCACCAACACTTAATAATATTATTTTGCGGTTCTATCTGTTTTTATTGCAATTTTTAATTATTTTTAGTTGCTTTACTTTCATTTTAATTTCAATCATCATTAAGTTATTTCCATTATTTTTCAATTTTTTTTTTATACTCGCTATTATTTTGGGACGTCTAAAGTATCAATTTGTTGTAGGCTCTGAACCTTTACCACAAAGAAATGTGTGCGATAATGTTCAGATGCTCATAATTCAAGGATTCCTCTATTATATGTTCTATTTTTGTTGATTATTTTTTATATGAGTATCTTATGCATACAATAGGGAAAATGTATGATTTAGGTGTGGGAGAGCAAGATAATGTATTACGATAAATGCTGTAATTTTTTCTTGAACTTATGAATACTATGATTCATATATTGATTATTCCTTATGATAGCATCATAATTTTATGATTGTTGTTCGTGAATAATTCTTAAGATAAGATACATTTTTGGTCGAAGATCAACTGCATGAGAGAGACAAGCATTATTATTGTTTTCATTAAATTATTTCAAGTATCTCTTTGGTTTTATTGAATAAAAATGTCTAAAACTTGATGTATTTTTGACACCTATGTGAACTTTAAGCCTAAGAGTATTTATCACATATGTGCTCATACATATCTTTTTGTTGTGTGATATCAAACATAACTTGTTTATGCTAGAACTTTACTATTGAATACGTGTTGAGACCATATTTTTTATGAATTTGTGTATAAAGATGATTAAGGTAATTAGGATAACCTTTTTTTTAACCTAAACAAGCCTACCTTACTTTTGATCCTTAGAAAATTAATTTAAGTCTTAATCTTTCTTTTCTTGCATAATAACCTTGTTATAAGTCAAATTTACCCTTTTTCTTGTTCATATCCTTAATCAGGAATTATATCAACTTATTTGCATAGGATTTTAACTGTTTCTGTGAAAAAGAAATTAGATGATTCAAGTTGCATTGTTTTGATTTTTTATAGAATAGGGGAGAAGTATATCTATGTATATATTTATAATGAGAACAAAACAAAATCTCCTATCTATATTTTGTTCATAAAAAAATAAAAAGGGGGAATGAAAAGGATGTTATTTAAATCAAGTGAATTTTGCAATGACTTAAGTTAAAACTTGTGTGGGTAAGTTTATATGATTTCCTTTAATTTATATAGCTAAAAAGAAGTTTTGTCATACCTTACGTAAGTCAAGTTACAACTTTTGTAAAGTCCCTTTGATTTATACATAAAGTTCATCTTTCATTAGTGGTGGAGATATGATTTTTGAGCAAGATTATGTTAATGATTCCCTATGTTATGATTTGAGAGCTTAATAAACCTTAAAGACTTTAAGCTAATAAAGTGAAATCCTTGTGAGGGTGTTAAGTCTTGTTTCATTTGATTTTGATAGAATTGATGTGATGTAATGTTTTAACGATGTGTCTTATAAGTACTTATTCTCTTAATTGTTATTTTTATCTTAATCCTTCAATGTGAATTAGCTTTTGGATATTTTTGGATAACATGAAAGGACATGTGAGGTTGTTGTGAGATTATTAATATATTAAATTGATGTATGCTTGAGGCCAAGCAAAAGTCCAATATGGGGGAATTTGATATGATCTGCTTTGTTTTGGATTTATTTTAGTGCTTAAATAAGAAAATTAATATTTGTTTTACTTTAGCAGATGAAAAGTGGAGATTGCATCAAATTGGGACTCCATTTATGATAATCACAAATTTTGGATGAAGTGAAGAGATTGTTACAATGGATAAGGCTGATCACTTAAGGAGTTGAAGTTTAACTGAGAAATTTCTCTCTATCCTTATCACGTAGGAATTTGAACTTAAATTTATTTTAGATAGACATCTTTGCAAGGTAGAATCAGATTAGGATTAGGTCAGGAAAACCTTATAAAAAGGGCATTCCTCATAACAAAAAAAAAGAAAAGTTCTCTTACTTTTCTCTCAATTCTGTCTTTCTTCTATCTTTATTATTAGAGCAAAATCTATGTGTGGCTAAGTTCATTTATTTTGATTCAAGTTGATTCAATATTCTAGTTATATCTTTGTGAGATATTGTGTTCTAAACCTTTTATTCATGTTTTAATTCAAGTATTTCTTATTTTAAGTTCTCATATTTCATGAATAATTAATATTAACTAATCTGACAATTTAATTTAATATCGAGTATTATATCGGTGTCCATGAACTCTATGATACATAATTGTCATAAAGGATTGGTATAAGTAGCAAATAGGTTACTTATGAATTTACATATTTAATTTATGATAAAAAGACAACTAAGCTAAATAAGTACAACTATCTCGATTATTTAATTTAGGGTTAGTCTTTTTCACTAAACTTATTACTATCATTTATTTGATATGGAATGCTATCATACCAAGTGAATGGATGGTAAATTTTAGTATGGATGCTAGGTTTGAACCAATTAATTTAGGAAAATTTAAGACTTATTACAACTATCCTAATTTGTTTCGGACTAAATGCTTGAATTGTGAAAAACATTATTTTAGACCAATGATCGCTGTTACAATTAGATGAGATCTTTCCTTTGAATCAGAGTTGCGTATTCTTGAATATCTCCCTTTTATATTCAGTTAATTTATTTTGATTCCTTATTGTTTTTTGTTAATCAATTAATTAATCCATAACCCCCTATTTTATTTTATTTTAAGCAACTAATGATTAGTTCTTTAGGGATTCAACCTAGTTCCACGACTACTATGAGAAGTTTAGAGATTCAGAATTATTTTGGGGGCTTCGAGAACTCGACCAAATGCTCTCATTAGGCTCTTTTAAAGGGAATTATGAAAATCTTTGATAAATTGCATAGAGATTTCCTTTAGAGTGGAACAAATAGTCAGATAAAGATTCCTAAGGTTAATTTGGAAAATGTTATTTACCTGAGCAAAATAGAAAGTTTGGGTATCACCTCAATTCGATTAATGAGTAAAGTGTTACTCATCAAGATACTATAAAAACTATATACAATAAGGAAAATTTATAGGTGAAGTAGATTCACCTCCTACTTCTTAAAATATTTAAGTGTTATATTCCATCAAAGTGAACCACAATATCTACTAGACCATAAGACAATTGTTTCCTAAAAGAGACTTGGTATAATTATCTTTCAAATATAAGATGGGAGATGTTAGAAGCACTCACTTTTCATTTAATCTTGACATGACATAGAACCTCTTTATAGGAGAAGGGATTACTAAAAACTTAAAGCAATTATCCATATTAAGACTAGGTACAAGCACTAATGACATGTTGTTGTTGTCGGCCTTCTAGTGGAAAACTTTCCACTTGTAAGAATTCGGCAACAAAAATGAAGGCCAGTTGTGGACAATCTATCCATAGTTGTAAATGCATATGGGAGGCCTATAAATAGGCCTTCCTAAATGATTTTATATCCATTTTAAAAACATTTTCTCGTCTCCATTTTCAATCCCTAAAAATTTAGAGAGTGTTTCTCTTATTTTGTGAGAGAGTTAGTGTTTTTTCTTGTAAGATTAGAGAGAGGTTGTAGCTCTTAAATTTTTCATAGTGAAATTCCTTCCTCTTACTTGTGCTTTTTACCCCAATTTATTTTAGGGTTTTCTATGTAAAATATGTATGTCAATTTCTTCAATACTATTATTCAATCCTATTTAGCTATGAACATGCTCGAATCTGGTTAATTTTTGGCAACAAGTGGTATCAGGGCTAATTCATCATTGTAGCAATTGTTCACTATTCACTTATCCGATACTATTCATATGTACAAGTAATGTTTAAGTGAAATAGTGGGAGCTAAGTTTTGATCATGATAGAAGCAATGGTAGCATAATTTGAGATTGAGAAGTTTAATAGGAGTAACTTCTCATAGTGGAAGTTGAAGAAGAAGGCTATCTTGAGAAAAGATAATTGCTTAGTGGCTTTTAGCAAAAGGTTGGCAACATTCACAGATGATAATAAGTGGAATGAGATAGATGAGAATGGTATTGCAAGTCTTCATCTAGCATCCGCAGATGGGGTATTATCAAGCATAGAGGAGAAGAGCAAAACCAAGGAGATTTGGGATTACCTTACTAAGCTGTACAAGGCCTAGTCACTTTATAACAAGATTTTCCTTAAGAAAAAATTATAAAATCTTTAGATTTCAGAATCTACTTCAGTGACAGAGCACATTAATACCTTGAATAATTTATTTTTCCAACCCACATCACTAGGTCATAAAATAAAGTCTTAAGAACTTGTTGAATTGTACTTCAAAGTTTATCAAATTTTTATGTTCAAATTATCATTAATTAAACAAATAATGTTCGTGTGGACCACCCAATCTTTCATAATTTTGCAGTAGTTATTCTTGGAGAAGAAAACTGATGCAAGAACAAGGAAGACAAGCAAGCAACTTCACAACAAGCGGAAGCATTGGCAGTGATGAGAGGGAGATTAACGGAACATGGCCAAAGTTAAAACTACAATCATGGTAAGGGAAAGTCAAGAAATAAGAAGAATTTATGTAGCACCTCATTCTCATAGGACACGTACTCGACATCCTAAAGGATATTCGAGTACGTACCCCATAAAGGTGGCATACTAGAGCAATCACGACACTAACTTAATCATGGAATCATTATTTAATGCATAAATGTCACAATATTTAAAAACCCAATTCCTCATTTTTATTTCTTAAACAATATGTACATTGTATCGTTACAATAACATCCATATATGTACATTATCAAAAACTAATCAGATTTTACATCTTTATATACTGAACATGCTACATACATAAGGAATTATAAAAAAATTCTATATAGATCCTTCAGTTTTAGCTGACTAACCTTTGAGCCATTTCTTCGATCCAAAAGTACAAAAAGTATACTTCTTCTAGAGTCTCTCTATCACTAGTATCCTCTCTTGAACCTAAAATGTCAATGCTGTAATTTTCGTGAGTTTTGTGAACTTAGTGAGTTAACCATCCTCAATGGTTTACTCAAATCATATAACACATCAACATATACAATCACAGAATTCACATCATTTCATTAATAATTATATAGCACCACATATCACTTTGATCACTTATTTCACATTTCATATTCAAAGCAATCAAACAATTCATTTCGGTCATTTAAAACATACATATCAATTTTATATGCAATGTTTATGAGACTCTTTTTCATTTATTACATTATTGTGACTGAGTGCATTTTTACTGGCTCATATCCCTTATGGATACCAGGCTTATTTAAGATATTGTCCCATATTCCTTAGTGGACACCAAGTACATTAACAACTGAGCTAGATGCTCTTATCATATTATGAGCTTTAAGCTTTTGTTTGGTGGCTACTCTAGTCACAACAACCCTTATGTTGTGATGCATTCATATAATGAAATGCATCACTGAATAACCAATGAGGTTAATTGTTTTGCATACTTTCCTTAAACTTCTTTACCACAAACAAATGTACAAGCAAGCAAAACCAAAATAATAAAAATACCAGAGATTTAGTAACACAGTTCGACATACTCTGCCTACGTTTGCAGGGCCCTCACCCATTTCAAGAAAGTTCAATAGATTTACACAAGGTCTCCCTACAGCAACATCACTCAAACCTTATAACTATCTCTCAAGCTCACTTCCCCACCTAATAACACGACCGACTTATGTCAACCTCGTCAGAGGATTTTTCTAAGGACTTTTACTTAATAATAATTTAGTAAAAACAACTCAAGTATTTAATCTACTAAAAACTAAAAAAACAAAACACTTAAGACAAAAGAAAGACTTCTCTATGGTTTTATCTTCTCGAAATAATCCAGTTGGAACACTACACCATAGCTGATTCTTTCTTTACAAGAACAAGTCACAGTGTTTCTTCAATTAATGATCAATATCCACTTCACCATAGATAATAGTCACTGTGTTATAAACTCATAGCATAGCCACGATTCAATGATCAAAACATTTGCAATGCCAACCCTTGCTCTCAAATCAACTTAACCGTAGCTAACACACTAAAGACACGTTATTCACTATATAGATCAAAACCACTGAACCTTTACCCAACTATCACACACACGAACACACATCTTCGGTTGCTAAACACACACCACTTGGTTTCATCCACTTTTGTGTTTCAATAGACTTTCACCATAACTAGGAGATGTCCATGTGTTTTGATAGACTTCAAGAATTCCACCGTAAATAGGAGATCTAGACAATATGCATATTTAAAATAGACTTCTACAATGATTAGGATATGTGCACAATAGCCGCTTTGGAGATTCCAACGTGAATGCAATGTTTAATCAATAAGTAAGAGTCTCATTATTGTGAGAGTCCCATTATAACACCACTATTTCAATTGCTTCATTAATATTTACCGCAACAATAACATCCCAATTACAAGTCCATCCAATTTTACTCACGTGTCCAACCATATGATAATTCCTATTAGTTATATTCTATATGTCCAATTAAAATGCCAAAACTAAATAAAAGATATATGTAATCTATCTTAACAATCTCCCTCTTTTTGGAATTTTGTCACAACTTTAGAACTTCACATAAATAATCATAATTGGAAATATAACGATGAAATTCTCGATGCTCCCCCTCAATGTAATATTCAATTACATATTCCATAATCATAAGCCAATTTTAGTCAAAAAATATAGAGAGAAGAAAAAAATATAGTCTTATATGAATTGTTTTCCCCCTTTGAGACAAGATATGCGAAAAAGTTGAAATTAAGAAGTGTCGGGGAAACGAAGAATTCGCTACTTCAAATTACAAAGAGCATCGGCAACTACTTGAATAACATCTTCAATCCTCTCAATTTCAGAAAATAGAGCTGCATGAGGATTAACAATAGATGTCTTTGTGGCATCTGAGGGACACAAAGCAAAATATGGCAAATCCACCACCCGTGGTTACTGAAAAATCCAGGGAGATATATTCATCAATTCCACCAACTCAAGCATGCTCGACTTAATCCTTGGAACTTCATTATCATATAAAAATTATGAGATGAAGCATGGAAAATATAATAGAGAATGTGGCTTACTCTTAATAGCCAGCATTGCTTCAATAATAAGACAACCAAGGTTAAATCTGGTGCATGTACCAATTGTATAAAGTAACTTGGGTTATGCCAGATAGATAGTCACAACATACATGCTTGGCATCCAATTTGCCACAATCAATTTAAACATAACAAAATATTTTTGAGTTAGCATGGATGAGCAAAGAATAGAACTAGATGGCCACGTCGTCAATTTAACCCCAGTTAAAACCATAACAATCAAATCAGTTGACATAGTCTACTCATCATCATACAACAGATCATCAATCAAGTTATCAAAATCCATAAACAAATTTAAACGAGTAGCGTTAAAATTAACTACCCAACCCTACACATAGATAACTCCATAAGACATAGCATCCTCATTCAGAATATCACAAGTTAAGTTGGAATAAAATTCCTTTACCAGATTTGAGTCATAATGCTTCGGGAGAAGTGAAGCTTGCAACAAAGTGCGCTCTGATAGTAAGGTATGCAATCCATATTGCTGAAATTCATCCAAGTTGATCAGTCGATCAAAATCAAAACCAATATCTGTGAAGGTACCCCATTTCTATTCTACTGCAGAAGTGTAAAACTTGAACGAAATGGAATTATCCACTTTCAATATGATAAAAGAATGACAGCGAGGCAGGCGTACGGTCTTTTTACATTTCAACTTTGTATGCTTTGTAGGTGCCATAGGAGACACTGGTGGTGGAGTAGATGCAGCAGAAGTTGCGTCGCAATCCGAAGCTGATTCTTCAATCATAGACCTTATTACTTGGGTAACATCTTAAAGGGGATCATCTTTATCCTGGATGGAGGGAATGTTAGGAATCTCAATGGGTGTTGCCAAAGATAACTTAATCCTGACAACACTTCTGCTAGATTTTGGATTCAATAGTAAGTGACTTGAGCATCACATTGCAGTTGTTGCCTTTTTCTCAAAAACCAAAGACAAAACCTTCTCCTTATTTTTTCCCATACGCCAACCACAATTAGTCAAAGATCAACAAATCAATAAGTGTCAATCACAGTCGAGTTCAATAAGTCAGGAAGTTTTAACCTCAATTAATGTCTGTTTAGATAGGCTTACACTAGTAGAGCTTTTATTAGAAGAGCTTTTTTTAGAAGAGCTTTTCTAATAAGCCAGTTGATTGTTTGGTTGTTAATCAAAAAATAACTTTTTTGAAAGAGCTTTATACAATAGACTATTTGGCAACATAAAAATAAAAAGCACTTTTATTAATTTTAACTATATTTTATTTTGTAACAAAAATTGTTTATGCGTATAAATATTATTTAAAGTATAGTAAAAAATATGCAAAGCACAATATATGAATTATTATATAATTTTAAACTATATGAAATATGAATAAAAATACATCTAACCAAATCTTTCAAATGATTATAACATAAGTAAAACTAACATAAAAAATAAATATTAAAACATATAAAAAGCCAAATAATATTATATAAATCCCAAAATAAACGTGAAGATTAGTTTGTAGGTATTATGGAAATTAAGTGTAAAACATAAGGGCAAAAGAGACTAAAAATAGGCTCGTTAATTGATCTAAAAATTTTACCTGAAAAAGTGCTTTTTTGAAAAGCTCCAAATTTGGGCTTCTTAAAAAGCTATATTTTAGCTACCAGAAAAGCTATATCTACTAAAAAAGTGCTTTTCTATTTTATATCCAAACAATCATTTTTCTAAAAAAAGCTTTTATGGTAGAAAAAAGTGCTTATTCAACCTCCAAAAGCTCAACGAAACAAGCACTCAGTTAATTCCAATCACAATTAACATAAAAATCAACCACAGTCATTCAAAAACCTAATCCTCAATCAACCAAAATCCAATAACTAGCAAGCATTCAAACTTCAATCAGATATCAGCCACAAACAATTAGAAGCCACAATCAGTCAAAATGCAATCCGGAAACCAGTAGACTTCAACTTCAATTTGTCAAATCCAACCATAATCAAGCATTTAACAAGCCAAATAAAACAATACTACCAAAATGGGTCTTGTTCCATGGTGAAACATAATAGCCAAGGTTGAGTCCGTGAGATGAGAGACACCACTATAGTAAAATGGTGCAAGATATTCACAATAACCTAATTAAGACTATGGGATGTGTAGTGGAAGACAAAACGAAGACGAAAGAGATTGGACTATCGCCGGACACTAAAGAGTCACGGACGCTATTGTTTGGAGAGAAACTGCAAAGCTGCTAGACTGAGTGATGAGAAGAATAAATGCAGGGGAAACAGTGATGTCATGAGTGGTGAAGGAGTAGATGTAGAGATGAGAAGTGTGACTTCATGCCTTCTTACTTGGAGCTACGGCGATATAAGAAGGAAAAATGAAGAATAATTAGGGATTTTGAATCCCTCAGATAAAGACGCCCTTTTTTACTATTTCCTTTTCCTTTTCTTTTTTAATAATAAAAAAAGATACACTAGTAATGTAGGGCACAGAGTCCCAAAGCTCTTCTGAGAAGTTCAAACATTACTGAATCAAAAGGTTTTCGGTAGATACATATGATAAGATGACTATTTTTCTTTCCACTAGCTCCCGAATAAAATGATACCGAAGATTAATGTGTTTCGTTCTTTAATACTGAACTGGATTTTTTGAAATATCTATGGCACTTTTGTTATCACATAAAATAGTCAACTCATTCTAATCAATCCCATAGTCTTCTAACATCTGCTTCATCCAAAGAAGTTGTGAGCAATAACTAACTGCAGCTATGTATTCAGCCTCAGCAGTCGATAATGAAAATGAATTATGCTTCTTGTTATACTAAGAAATCAGATTGTTTCCTAGGAAGAAACAACCTCCTGAAGTGCTTTTGCAATCATCTAAAGTTCTAGCCCAATCTGCATCACTATATCTAGCCAAATAAGATGTTGAATATGATGTATACCATATCCCCAAATCTGATGTCCTGCTTACATATCTAATAATCCTCTTGATCACTGTCAAATGTGTTTCTTTCGGGTTGGCTTAATAGCGAGCGCATACATCAACACTGTAACAAATATCTGGCCTACTTGCAGTCAAGTATAATAAACTGCCGATCATACTGCGATATAAACTATCATCAACGCTTTTCCCATTCTCATCTTTATTTAGTTTCGTAGATATACTCATAAGTGTTTTTGTATGTTTGGCATTCTCAAGACCAAACTTCTTTACTATATTGTTGGCATATTTAGTTTGTGATATAAAAATTCCATCCTTCATTTGTTTCACTTGCAAAACCAAAAAGAAATTCAATTCACCAACCATACTCATTTCAAAGTCGGATGTCATTAGCTTGAAAAATTCATTGACCATCTTTGGATGTGTAGCACCAATCATAATATCATCAACATAAATCTGAGCCATCACAAAATTAGATTTGAACTTTTTAATAAACAAAGTTTTGTCGACACTACCTTTTTTATATCCTTGCTTGATAAGATATTAAGTGAGACTTTTGTACCAAGCCCTTGGTACTTGTTTAAGACGATAAAGAGCTTTCTTTAGCTTATAGACGTGATCTGCATGGGCTGAATCAATGAATCCTTTTGGTTGCTCAACAAACACTTCTTCCTATATAAACCCATTCAGAAATGCACTCTTTACATCCATCTAATAAAGTTTAAAACCTTTTATACATGTTATGCCCAGTAATAATCTGATCGATTCAAGTTGTGCCACCAGTGCAAAAGTTTCATCGAAGTCGATACCTTCCACCTGAGAGTATCCCTGAGCCACTAACCTTGCTTTATTTCTGGTGACATTACACTGTTCATATGTTTTATTCTGAAATACCCATTTTTTCTAATTACTTTCATATCTAATGGTCTCAGCATTAACTCCCATACATCAGTACGTGCAAATTAAATCAGTTCATCTTGTATAGCTACTATCTAGAATTCATCTTATAGAGCTTCTTTAACATTCTTTAGCTCGAATGAAGACGTGTAGCATAAGTATCCTGCAAGTTGCCAATAATCAACCCTTTTTCTTTCTTTTATTTTTCTTCTTTCGTTAACCTCTCCAATAAAATTTTCTACTAGATGATTTCTTCGAATTTGAGATGAAGAATCTCGACTCAAATTAGCTTCTAGTGTTTTGCTTGATTCATCATCTGAAGTCACTGAAAGCTCTTCAGTTCGTACAGTTACTTCCTCAGCAGAAACTAACTGCAGATCTGGGAAATTCTTCAATCCCATCTCTTTGCTTGTTTGGGCTGATTCAGATGGTCGATTACATTGTTTTTCTTCTACTACTTGACCATTCAACAAAGATACATCATCTATCACAACATTTATGGACTTTTGCACTTTATTTGTCCTTTGATTACACACTCGATAAGCTTTACTATGAGTTGAATAGCCAATGAAAACTCCTTCATCACTTTTGCTCTCAAATTTTCCAAGTTGTTCCTGATCTTTAAGAATATAGCACTTGCTTCTGAAAATATGAAAGTAATGTACATCTAGTTTCTTTCCCTTCTAAAGTTCATATGACATCTTGTTCAGGACACTTCGAAGATAAACTCTGTTACATATATAACATGTTATGTTAGCTGCTTCAGCCCAAAATCTCATAGACATTTTACTTATATTCAACATAGATCTAGCAATTTCTTGAAGTATTCTATTTTTCCTTTTTACAACTCCATTTTGTTGTGGAGTTTTGGGTGCTAAAAATTCTTGTAAGATGTCATATTCATCACAAAACTCATTAAAGCTTATATTCTCAAATTTTCTTTCTTGATTCGATCGAATTATCAATATAGTCAAAATTTTCAGATTTATGACCTACACACATAGGCTTCTAAAAGCCTTGAATGCATCTGATTTTTCTTTCAAAAATGATACCTAAGTATATCTCGAATAATCATCAACACAAGTTAGAAAGTATCTCATTCAACCAATGCTATCCTGTTGTGTTAGATCAGCCAAATCCATGTGAATTAATTCAAGTATGCAAGATGAGGTAATATGTCTAACCTTTTTATGTGGCATTCTTAGATGTTTTCCCATTTGACATGCACTATAAATTGATTTTCCTTCTTTGTTCATTTTTGTTAGACCCTTAATAGCCTCCAATTTTTTCAATTTGCTGCTGAGATCAAAATTTACGTGCCCAAGCCTTTGATGCCGCAAATCAATGTCATTCTCATGAGTACCTAACTTACACGTAGTCATGACTTACAACATGTAGCAATTGTCGGCTGATTGCTTGCCACTCACAATACATTCTCCTTATTCAGTAACTACCCTGCATTCATCACTTGTAAATTTAACTAGAAAATCATCATCACAAAGTTGGCTTATACTTACCAAATTGGCCTTTAATCCATCAACATCAAGCACATTCCTGAGAGGAGGCAAACCATCCAGGTATAATATTCACGAAAGCTTTCTTTCCATCTCCAAAAGTCATATGACCATCCATACAATTCTGATAATAAGTTAAGTAAGTCTTTTCCCTCGTTATATGACATGAGCATCCACTGTCAAAATATCAACCATGTTGCAAAGTTGCCTTCATTGATGTGTGAACTACGAGAGCTTACAATTCACTTCTTTTTACCCAAGTAGATTTTGGTACTGAAGATTAATGTTGAAATTTTTGTGGAGAATGTACACTTTTTTAGCTTTGTCTTCTTTGAAACAACATCTATAGTAATTGATAACATCTTGGCATTATATGTCCAATAACTACACAAATATAACAAGTAGGTATAAATTTTCAACTCTTTTTTTATGCTTCTACCTCTTAGGCTAATCTGGACATTTCAAACATTTCTTTATTCACTTTCGAGCACTCGTCTTTATAGCCTATACCTTCTAAATTCCCTTTAACCTTATTGGTTTTTATAAACTTACCTAGTTTTTCCATGCCTCTATTCAACATTTTCAATCCCTTTTAAGTACTTATCAATTTCATTCTACCTTCACCAAGCTCATCCAACGTCAACATCATCTTCTTTTCTAACTCTTATATGGTGTTCTTTATGGAAAGATTCCCTTCCTTCAATCTTTCATTCTTTTTATACATTTTCACCCATTTTTCATGCATAGCTTTGTAATCCTCGTAAATATTCCCTTTTTCATCATCTAGGCCACTGTCGTCACTGTCATAATCTGATATTAGAACTTGAGCTGGATTTTTTTCGAAATTTTCCAATTTTCTCCCTTTTTGGCGTTTAGTTACTTCCTTCTCAGTTACTGTTAAGCAAGTAATTGGGCTTTTGCTATGTAAGGCAACCAATGCAACACTATTCGCTATTTCTTCTTCGCTACCATATTCACTCTCGAAATCATTCTCAGTCCGGGTGTTTGTGAACGACTTTCCTTTTCTCTTCTTTAAAGTATTAACACATTCGGATTGAATGTATCTGAAACCTTGACATTCATGGCATTGGATTCTTCTTGTGTTCTATTCTCCCTTTTGTGTCTTAACTTATTGTCTTAGATTGTTACTTGATGAAATTCTGCCACATTATCTCAAGTTGGGTATGTCCTTCTTCATTCTTTTCAACCATTTACAAAAATTTCGTGTTAGTAGTATCAGGTCTTTGTTTTCATCTGATTCATCTTCCGCATCGTTCACACCTTTTTCAGTTTCCACTTGTAATGACAATCTTTTGCTTCTTTCTTGCTTACCTCTTAAAAGATTCATCTTGAAATTTGTAAGGATTTTAATAACTTTTTCCAATGACAGATTATCAATGTCTTGAGCCTCCATTATTGTTGTAATTTTTGAAATAAATCTTGGAGGTAGTGATCTCAACGTTTTCTTGACTAATTTCACATTAGGGTATTTCTTCCCTAGTTGATGAGCCTAATTTGCTATATCTCACAATTTTTCATGAAAGTCTCCAATAGTCTCATTCTCATCCATCTTCAGATCTTCAACCCATATAGCTAACATCTCTAGTTTTGGTGCTATCACAAATTTTGATCCTTCATAAATAGTTTACAAAATGTCCTACGGTTCTTTTTCCAATTCACAGGCTGAAATCATTGAGAAACGTCCTTCATCAATAGCATTAAATATCGCATGCATTACTTGTGAATTTTCCAGTGTACTTTCTTCTTCAAATCTTGTACATTCAGATGGATCTTTCTGAACTACCTCTCCTTTATCATCAGTGATCATTGGATGCATCCAACTGTGTACTACCAAATGCCAAGCTTTCGTGCCCTGAGTTTGGATGAAGACTTTCATTTGTGATTTCCATGCTAGATAATTAGATCCATCTAATAGTGGGGGTCTAGTGATTGATGCACCCTCTCTTATAGCCATGTCCACGAAACTAGGACCTGTACCAACTTATAACCAAGTTCTGAATCAGTGACCTCTCTCTGATACCAATTGAAAAACCAAAGGGGTTAATTGTTTTGTAGACTTTCATTAAACTTCTTTAGCACGAACAAACTTAAAAACAAGCAAAACTAAAATAATAAAAAAGACCAGGGATTTGATAACGTTGTTCTACACACTCTTCCTACGTCTGTAGGGCCCTCACCTAGATTAATACTTTCAGGAAAGTTCAATAGATTTACACAAGGTCTCCTTGGAGTAACACTGCTTAGACCTTATAATTATCTCTCAACCTTACTTCCCGTGAAAGATTTTCAAACCCGATTGTTAGATCGGGAAAAGAAAGCATGCCATATTTGGAGAACTGGTAGATTTCAAAAATTTTTAGAAATCTTATTCATAGCGGAAGCAATATATCCAAATCATCATGCCAATCTATACATGATATGGTATAAGTATAATAATAAACATAAACAAGATAGTGATATTACCGACTCCTTCATTACAACTTTAATTCCTCGCCGCGTTATTCTCTCCTTCTTGTATCCAAAGCCTTTGGTTTTTGAATCCTTTCCTTTGTCAATCTATTCTCTCCTTGTTGTTGTATCCTCAACCAATTTGATTTACCTCTTGTTCTTCCAGGACAACTTGGTTAACAAAATCCTT
>JANSVA010000009.1:2363804-2374687 GCA_025504915.1 Erythroxylum reticulatum | reverse complement strand
TGTATCTATAGATTATGTATAATGCATGTTTAATCAAAATCTCAAGTATATTTCCTTTATTTTCATCTTATGATCATTCATACTTTAAAACTCATATATGTCTAACTTGAACTTAGGTTTACACCTCAATAGTACAAACTTATTCCAAGTTCATCACTCAATACACTTAATTCTTACAACATTATACATCAATCATTTATTAATCCTATCATAATGAATTTATATGACAATGAAATTTTTGGAGAGAAGGGAAATGTGTGAGGACATTATGGTTCAAATTTCAAGTCAATCGGAAGTTCGGAGAAGAAGTTATGGTCAAAAGAGTGAAGGGTGTTCAAAACTATCAAAAAGCATTATACTCTCACTATCACGATTGTGCTTGTGCACGATCGTGCACTTCCTGTTGATTCCACTCTATCATCATTGTGCAACTCCGTGATACTTCCTTTTTTCCATGATCATGCACCATTGAGGTTTCCTCTCTATCACGATCGTGCTTATGCACGATCATACACTATTTGATGGCTTTTCTCAAAATAGATTTTTGGATCAATCTTTCATCGCCATTTTGACAACAAAAAGAAGGATTTAGCACAACATTCTTCTAAACAATTGTTCCCATATGTCTTAAGTTTCTAATGACACCAATTTCGCACAATTTAGTTTAGTAATCTACAAGCTATACTTAAAATACTACCGACTGTTCTCAAACTACAATAGACCTAGTATTCAACTTTAAATCAAAATTTAAAACTCTTACAGACATAATTCAATTTCAATTTCTCATTAAAATTGTATCCATATGTCTCCAGTTTAATCTAAACGTAAAATCATCCCATTTGGATGTCTACAGATCAAGAAGTGGCTAAAATATAGATGCATATTAAGTGGAAACTCTACATCTAGTATATTCCAGCACACTTCACCATCATTTTCATCCTAGTTTATCTCGACAACAATTCATGAAATATTATTCATCATACACATGAATAGAAAACACCAATATTCTCATTCTTCATCCACAATGTACATCTACAATGACCATCATTCTCATGATCATTTAATATCAATTAGTCACCATATTTGTTTTATATTCATACAACTCATGAGAATTAACATATTACTTGATTAAGCTTCAAATTCTTCAAGAAAACCAAGTATCCCTAACTTCTCATACAACCCACGTACATCATCATGGAGGTTGGGAGGTTTAGGTTTTCTTGTGGTAAATGAAGAAAACAACAAGGTGAGAGTAGCAAGTGAAAGAAAGTATGAGCAAGGTTTAACATTGATGGAGGTGGTAAGTGTCGTGGAAGTGAAGAAGCTTAAAGAAAATGAAGAAAGTCACGAAGAGAAGAAGAAAGCAAGAAAGAAAACAATTAATGGTATTGAAATGTTAAAGAATCATAGGTGAGTGAGTGGTATGGCAAGTGACACTTGTCACTTGCCACATTTCACCACCCTATGGCTCCCTTCATAATAAATAGTCTATTTCTCTCCAATTTTTACTTCAATTGTCTCCGAATTTTCAATAACATATGTCATTAAATCCTAAAGTCATTTATAAAAATTTCCACTGCCATTTGACTTTTATTTCTACTACCATTTATCAATTGTCTTGCCATTTGGCATTTTTCCTAATCTAAAAGTACCTAAAATTTCATAAATTTCCTAAATTTCACTAAAAATTCTAAATCAATAATTATACTCTCCAAATCAATTATCACAAAAATTATTCACTATTCACATCATAATCACATTTATAAATCAATTATACCTCAAAATATCAATAAATGCATATATAATCATTTTAATGTTTTCAATAATTAATATTCACATATGTGTGTGTACGATCTACTATGCATGAGCATAAAATGGACTTTCTAACTTCTCAATAATCTCTCATGTACACTATTCTAGGATTCTAACCCTTAACATAGGATAATGGGGTATTACAATTTAAGAAGCTATAACTTTGGCAAAAAGGTTAATGTGAAGAAGAATTGTCAAAATAAGGTAATTTCCATCCTCAAAGAAATGTGGCGAGCACTTTAGATTATGGTAATCCTATGTGGTGAGGTGGTGACATCAAATGAAAGCAGAAAAAGGTTTGCTGATGTATGGCTTTTCGACTTGGGAGCTACTTGTCACATGACATCTTAGAGGGAATGGTTCTATCATTTTGAACCTGTGTTAGGAGGATTTGTGTATAGTTGCAATGATCATACCTTAAAGATCTTTAGTGTAGGACCCATCAAGCTGTAGTTGTGTGACGGTACAATTCGCACTATTCAAGGACTGTGGCATGTAGAGGGCCTAAAGAAGAACTTATTGTCTTTAAGAAAACTAGATGATCTTTATTGCAAGGTCCAAATTGAAAACAAGATTATGGAAATAATTTGAGGTGCATTTGTACTTATAAAGGGAGAAAAGCTACAAATTTGTATATACTGAAGGGAAAAACTTTGTAGGAGACAGAAGCATCAGTTGTTTTAGGATGTTCAAATACAATGATGTGGCCTCAGAAACTTGGACATGTGTTTGAACAAGGAATAAAGATTCTTACTGAGCAAAAGCTACTTCCAGGGCTTATAAAGGTATGTCTGCCTTTCTGTAAACATTGTCTTACAAGCAAGCAACATTGATTGAAGTTTAACACATCAAATTGTAGAAGCAAATCAATTCTAGAACTGGGTCACTCTGATGTATGGCAAGCACCAATTCCATCCCTGGGAGAAGCAATGTATTTTATGTCCTTCATTGGTGATTATTCCAAGAGTTGTTAGGTGTATCCAATAAAGAGGAAGGCAAATATGTTTCCGATCTGCAAACTTTACAAAGCATGGATAGATCTTGAATCTGGAAAGAAGATTAAGTGTCTAAGGATAGATTCTGTAAACAAGAAGGCATCAAAAGGCAGTTCATATCGGCATATACTTCTCAGCATAATGGAGTGGTAGAGCGGATGACCATATCTTTGTTAAAGAGAACCTGAGTTGTATTGGCTACTATAAGCTTAGATTAGACTTTATGGGCAGAAGCAGTAAGTATCGCTTGTTATGGGGTAAATCAGGCCCCATCAATTGCGGTTGAATTAAAGACACCGATGGAGATGTGGACTGATAAGCTATTTGATTATTCAAATGTCCATATATTCATAAGTCCTGTGTATATGATGTACAAGTGCCAACGAAGCTAGATCTAAAAACTAGGAAATGCTTATTCTGAGGGTATGCTGATGGACTGAAGGGGTATCACTTATGGGAACCTACTGCCCATAAGGTTATCATCAGCAGGAATGTAATCTTTGTAAATGAGCTACAAAAAAAAGGAGAAGATGATAGAACATCAAAGGAAGATTTAGAGACTATTATTGCTTAGGTGGAAAAGGAATCCCAAATAGATTCTTCTAAAGCAGCATCAGAGCATGACGTAAAAGAACTAATAGAGTCTGAAGTTTCAGAGGTTATTGATCAAATCTCCCAAAAAGGTGACCAGATTGGCATTCAGAATATATTGTTAAGGGCAATGTTGCTTATCATCTTTTAACTAAGGATGAGGAGTCATTAACTCTCCAAGAGGCAATGAACAATTCAGATGAATCTCAATGGACAACATCAATGCAAGAAGAAATTGAAGTTATTTATAAGAATAAGACTTGGGAACTTGTGTCATTACCACGAGGAAGGAAGGCTATTGGCAACAAATGGGTTTATAAGATCAACGGAAAATGGTGATGATTAGGTGCAATATTGTGACAGATTTGTGGTGAAAGGATATACTCAAAAGAAGCAGTTTGGTTGAAAATGCTACTGAAGGAGCTCGGGCACAAGCAAAAGAGGATTTCTCTATTTTGTGATAGTTAAAATGCCTTGCACCTTGTAAGGAATCCAACTTTTCATTCAAAAACAAAACACACACGAGTTTAATATCACTTTGTTCGTGAGAAAGTGGAAGAAGGAATTGTAGATATGTAGAACATTTATACTAAAGTCAATCTCACAGATTTTATGACAAAAATGATCAACATTGACAAATTTATTTGGCGTCGATCCTATTGTGACCTGATAGATCCTATTGTGACCTGATAGAGACATGGGCAACATAGAAATGACAAGGAAGCAAGAATGATGTGAAGATCTAATTGCCATTCAATCAAATTTTTAGGTGGGAGATTGTTGTTCTTGACTTGTCAGTGAACAACTATTCACTTGCAGAAAGTTGGCAACAATAATAAAGGATAGCTATATGGACAATTTGTCCATATATGTAAACACATTTGGAAGGGTTATAAATAGACCTTCCTAGATGGTTTTATATTCATTCCATAAACATTTTCTCTTTTTCATTTTCAATCCCCAAAAATTTAGAGAATATTTTTCCTATTTCTTAAGAACTCTAATTTGTTTGAGAGTTTGTGCCAATTTCTTCATTACTTATTATTCAATCTTATTTAGCTACAAACTTACCTTAATCCGGTCAATTTTTGAAATCATATACAATAGATGGTCTTGGAAGGCACTCTCTGCAAGAAGATTCAAGGACATTATAAATAACTTATCAACTTTAGAGGCATCCGATATGACATAATCCAATGGGCAAATGACATACCGATGGAGTTCACAACTTCTTCTTTTAAAGAAATTCTTGTTCAGACCCCAAACTCGAAATGTCTGGACTAGGCTGGCAGCAGACCCTACTCTAAATCCATCTAAGTCTTTCATCTTATGGTTTGCAGTAAATAGGAGGCTTGAAATCAAAGACACTCTAAAATTACCCTTGGCAGACATGAATTGTGTACTTCATTCTCTCACCAGTAAGGATTTGGATTATCCGTACTTGAGTTGCGGTTTCTTCTCATTCACGTAGAATCACACCTTTCATCTTTTTGACATAAAATATAACTGTATTTACGATTGGATAGGTCTTATCTCTTAAGCCTCTAATACTTTTTTCCATATTGAAGGGAACAAAAAATGTTCAAATTGGCATATGGGACTCTGGTTAATGTCAACTACTTTTTGGTAAATCCTACAACAACCCTTATTCAGAATGTCAATTACTCATTAAAAAACGAAAAAAGCATATGCAATGTCCTTCCCAATTCGCATAATTTCTCTGCCGAGTCGTCATTTATACGGGTGACTTCTATGGACTGAGATCTTAAGAACATTCTCTATATTATTCATCAAACGAATAGTTACTCCATAGACTTAGTCATACAGGTCCAATGCCACATTTTGCTATTTTCTGTGGAGAAAAGTATACAACTTTGTTATGTTCTAGTATTCTGGGGATTTCCACCCTATGATAAAACTTGCTTAAAAGTTCATATACCTCAATGATTATATAGGATAGGTTTTGTTCAACTTAAACCAAAGGGGTAATTATTGGGTGGATACCTATACACTTATTGAGAAAGGTATCCTTGTTGGGCGTGTCATTGGCTGGGACATTTAAAGAAGTAATTCTTTACTTATTCTCCAAAAGTGATTTGATCAAGTTTACCAAATCAGCAAGTAGACCAGCACCACCAACAGGCATATCTGTTTCTTTGGACCATGGGAATGGCATCATTGGCTTAGTTGCATCCAGGATAGCTTCGGTGGGAATTTTTGATTTGGACCGTTCTAGTAGGACTATTTCGTGGTTGTATTTGCTGAAGTCTGGGCAGTAATCCTGAAAAGGAAAAGGAAACAGTATTACTATTTTAAACATTTTCAGTTACGACTACTCTATTATAATCGTCTCTAGGCTGCTTACTTGATCAGCATGCATTTTCCTCACAAAGCTCTTGAATAGCTTCAAATTGTTTTGCTTCATCAGAGCATCTGATAGACGAAGATACGTCAGTCCATACATCCTCAAATTTGGATGGCCGTCCCCATTGACACCATTGGGTCTGGCATTTAAAATTATTTGATTGTATGCCGCAGCATCATATCTTGGAAGTGCATTCTCCCCTGCGACCTCTATGTTCTCTCTCCACCCTGCCGACAAAACCTGCACGCTTCCATGTACAAGACAGCATCTCATAATGCACTCAACATGCACTTATCATTAATTTTCTATTGTATATATATATGTTACCTGTTGAACAAGTTCCTGAGGTCCACTTTTAGCATTGGTAATCTGCTCGTCGTTCCTCATCTCCAGGCATGTGAAATTCAGAATAGCGTGATGCCTTGCCAGCATTCTTGCAATGGGTCGATAACCATCTCTGTCATTCAAGTTGTAGTATCCAGCAGTAAGCTCTGCAGCATGATTCTCAGTCTTATACCACCAGTGAATTCCAGATACCTATTTTGATCATCAGAACATGATGCAAATTAGCAGTTTTATTGATTTCAACGTCTGACAAGGATGGAAGTTCTGGAAAAATACTTTTGCTGCTAATTTGACTCTACAACCAAGAAATGCTTGGTTGGCTTCTTCAAGAATCTCATCCCCATGAATCAATAACTTGTTGGAATACCAAGTCAAGAAGAATTTTCCTTTTTCAGATATGTATGTTCCATTCGACTTAAAGAACTCTGTTGATTCTGGCTTGTCATTGTATTCTCCTGCATCATCCGGTAACTCCCATTCAGGATGGCCTGCAATTGTTGCAGCTTCTTTGAATTCTGCTTTCAGATATTTATCATAGCACTACAGGTAAATGATATAAGACGTGTCAGCTAACAATTTAAGTTTTTAATCGAAGTAGTTCCATATCCTTGTTCAATTATTCAAGACAGCTAAGACCTGAAATTCTCCGATGCCAGGAAAAACCCAACCCTGAGATGCTTGATAAGAGGAATATCGTAGTTCCCCTGCAGGACCAAGCCCAACTTCAATGTCTATTATCTGTCCGGCTTCAAGAAAATCCGACATGTTCTCTCTGAAGCTCTTCATGTAATGACTATATATCTATCAAAATGTTAAAAGTCAATGTCAATATCCAGTTGTGAGTCTGATAGTAAAATGTGAAACCTCATTTTGCACCTTTGCTTGTCATACTTGTATAATGTCACTCTGTATGTTGACACAAAACTTACTTCCCGTATCGTGTAAATTAGACAAGAAAGTAAATAGATTTCTCAAGTAGATGATGTCTGCTAAAATATGCCACGGACTGCATAAAGAGTGCCTCACTGATTGAACTTACCTGAATGGCAGTTCGTCCTCTGAAGAGTGGCTCATGATCTACGCCTAATGTTAGGTACTCTTTGTCTCTATTACCTGACCTATTTGTATAAAAGATATCAGGGTTTCTTTCCCCAATATCAAGTATCCATTTGGGAAGTGGGATATTAACAGCGTCTCCTATATTGCCTCCACATTGATGGAACGACATTATGGCTTGTATCTTGAGGTCACATTTTTGGATAAGTTGAAACAGACTCCTATAAGCATTCCATGCATATTGCTCAGGTCCCTTGGATTCTACGATCCCCCACCAGACGTCGACCATGACCCCATCAACACCAGCTGCTCTTAGTTCCTTGAGCTGCTTCTCAAGCTTAGCTTGGTCTTCGAAAACATTGTCAACCGAAATAACTTCCAGCTGTAATAGAGGTGAAGTTTTACAGAAAAATGAATCATAACTCTAGAATAAACTTGGCCTGCAGTCAAGAATATGTGAACCAATAAAGTTTCTTTTCCACTTACTGGGAGCATTACATAGACAGGGACGTAGTTGGCTAACATTTTTTCATCATATTCCTTAGGACCCTGCATTATTCAGGATTTCTGTGAGAGGGTGAGTAAGTATTCGTGACCTTTTTCTTATTCTATTTTTCCTTTTGAAGAATCGTTACTTGCTACTGTAGAAGCTCAATCCAGGCATTAATAAACAAATTTGGAACATATCACTTGTATTGGTGCAGTAACCTTATCTCTGCATGAAAAAGAGTGCATATGTGAGCCTTGTCCAAGTGGAATGCATTTGTTGGATGTAATCGACAACGCCATTTCTGATGCAATTGCAGGATGTGTAAAAGGACTACTTTATGGCCATTGTTGTCTTTTTCATTTTGGATAGAAATGGAGATAAATTATCGAAATTGGGATCAGCATGGTCCAGTCATTGTTGATGACCTAGATTGCTGTCACAGATACGCAAGATAGTATAATATTGATTGAAGCAAATGCCACTAATTAGATTGTCCAATCTAAGCTAAGTTGTTATGAGCCATGATCACAGGCACTATGGTTAAAATGATTTTCTTTCCTAACTGCAAAAATGGTGATAGGGCTACCTCTATAGCAATTACAGAGGATTACAAGTCAAGGGGTTAAATTATGACTGGAGCGCTCACCTGTAGCTCTGAGTTCGAAATGTCATCAGTTACCATGACTCGATGTGCTTTCCTAGCAATACTGCCAGTATCAAATGTGAGACTTTGCACGGGGCTTGACTTCTTTGTTTGCATCTTTCCTTCTTTGACTCTCTCTCCACTAGTAGATGTTACTTCTGATATCTGAGGCCTATGGTGAAACCTCATTTTCTCACCTAAAGATCCTTGTGCTGGATACACCATTCTTGTCACGGTGGCAATATCGTATCGTAACAGAATACTTACGAGTGGTATTATCTACCCAAGTCACAGAATAAATTAAGGAACTACTGATTATAGGCAATTGTAGAGTACCCTTTTCCTGCTTAAAAGAAAGAGAGAGAATTTGTTTCGGCTTGTTCTTTCCAGTGGAAAATGGATAAGGCACTTGTTGGCTGCAAGAGTTATATCTGGATACATGATATGCACGAGCCTTTTAGAGCTTTTGAATGGAGTCCTCTTCTTTCTTTGTTAAGAGAAAGACTACTTTGGCATAGCCTGTAATGGGAAATCGTGGCCACTATTTCTCGGCATATGGATGCTGTTGGATATCAGTATCGAAAATTTCTCTCGTCATACTTTTCACAAGTTATTGCCTTCTGGTTTGGTTTTTTATGGAACCTGGCCGGACATGTAACGCTGTTGATATTTCAGTAGAATAAGGAAAAATGATAGACAAAGATTTGAACAAACCGGTTTAGTTTTTACGTGTTTGCACAAGAAAAAGGATATTAGCTGGAATTGTTCTCTACTTTCCATCAAACGGAAAATCAGGCAAACGAGTCTTTAGTGAAGAGGAAATGTACAGAAACTGCCCTTACAAGTAAACATCAGGTAAAATCATTGCCTCGACCTTGAAAGGCCATTAAAGCTTTCTCGTCTACATAACTTGTCTTTTCTATTTTATCGAATAAAAACTTTTTTTTTGTAGTTTTACGAATTCTATTAAATAATTCAAATTTGTTGTATTTATAAAAAATTAAAATACTTTCAAATGTATTTTTTTTCCAATTTATCCTAATTTTTTAGGTATATCAATGGGTCGGGCTGGAAGCGACCAGCCAATGACAGGATGGGCCACAAGTAAACCCACCGATTACAAATTTTTTTGGGTCAACCCACCGATCAGCTTACGCTCAGCCTAACTCGGCCCGTGGCCAGCCTATGGCCCAAAAAACTTGAGCTAAAATCGAGTCAAACTGGGTTGGGCTAAAATTGATATCGATGCCATATCCTGCTGTCTTTACACACACATATATAGAAATACCCACTTCCCTATCTGGAATTATTTGAATTTTTACAATCAATATCAAGGATTGGGAGAGAAAGAGACGTGTATTACCGTTATGACCATATAAAGCAAAAGAACCCGCTGGGCCAACAAAGTCTTTAAATTGAGGCAGCTACAAAGTATTTCAATAAAAGCTAATCCCTACAAAATGAACCGGATTCTTACTTAATACCCTTAGTTTATCATGGAAGCATAATTTTTTCTTTTAAACTACTATTTATGTGTGATTTGTTAAGTTCATAATATGATAACAACGAGCATAAATTATAATTATAATTATAATTATAATTTATAATTATAGTTAGAAAAATTAAAACTCCTTTTAATTATTTATAATTCTCCAATTAAATAATTTATAATTATAGATCTAGATTGACATGCAACAATATGTTATGACCACTCACTTATTAGGAATATCAAAATAGTTTAATTAAGTTTGTCTATCAATGATTATGATATATAATTAATCTTTTCGTTATCTAATGTTCTAATTGGATATAGAATATGACTACATTGTTTACTCATTTTAAATCTAATTATGTTTGCTTTTGCTAATCGGTAATTAGTAGCTATAATATTCATTAATTCATTACTAATGAAGATCAATAAAATAATTTTTCTAGTTATTTTTATGTGACAAATCATTTATTAACTTATTCAACTATCTCTACATGGTTTAGACTACATCCAAGTACTAACAACTGAGCTGCCTTAAATAAAATGGGTCATAAGTAATATTTAAACACGACAACTTTCATATAAGATATCTCGGTAATTTCAGGTCTAAAGATCAATTATATAATCATTATAATAAGAATTTCACAAATACGTAAGTAATATTTTATTTGATATCCTCATAATTTGGTCCATGCAGTGAACTTATTTTCTAATAAGTACCTATACATTTATTTAAGTATTCTTATACTTTAATTAATAAGATCAATTACTTTCTTTATAAGAATGAAACATAACATATATTAGTTTTACTATTTTATCAATATCTTATCATGACGACGCTACAACTAGGAACAATTTGGGAGTAATACATTAATACAAATTGAACCTCATAATTATAATTTTAATTAAATAGTAGTTATTCTAGATATTTTATTTTTAGTATTAAAATTAACAAAACTTGTAAATTAAATAAATAGTAATGTCGAACATAAAATTGCAACCAATAGATTAGTTACAAAGGCATAAACTAATAAGGCTCTACATACAACTTTTAATCTCTCCTCTTTTGATGAAGAACCATATTAAAATCTTTCTAA
>JANSVA010000009.1:2349419-2360801 GCA_025504915.1 Erythroxylum reticulatum | reverse complement strand
AATTACAACCTCGAACATCCATTTGATTTATGATTATGTATGTGAATCTTTACTAGTGGAGAACTGAACTGATATGCAAAGTCATGGAATGTATTAATCATAAAAGGTATTTGAGTGCATGTAGATTTATCTTATTTTTAAACACAACTTATCAAAGTCTACCCCTAAATTGCTCAGTTTTTGAAGGGAATGTTTGTTGATTGGTCATGAAAATTGAATATATAATTGTTTTCATAGTTTAAAAGTTTTTTTTCTATTTTCTTATGAATATCTATTTTTAAGAAATAAGAAAAGGAGGAAGAGTTTTGCTTTTAATTCATATTTTTAGTTTTAACTAATGATGGTCAAAAGCTAATTATAGGAGAACTTAGTAACTGCTTAATTGTCGATATATTTATTCCCTAATGCTTAATAATTAAAGGTATATCGCACTTAAGATGTTTATTTTGGTTCATATTTTGCTTTAGGTACAATTTAGAGGAACAAGAACAAAAATGAGCTAAGTCCACATCCTTGAAGCTGTACTATTGATTTTCAATCATATTTGCCTTTGTTGAGTAAGGTTACGTACTAATAGACTCTCCTAGACCCTGTATCTTAGCTATTTTCTTGTTAGGTGTTGTTATTATTGTTGTTGCCTTTGTTGAGTAAGAAAGAGATGAATTAGGGTGAAGACAAGAAAAGGAATGAAAGAAATGGATTTACTGCAACTTACAAGGTCATGTATCAGAACGTGTAACTCACTATGAACATGTATGAACTCGAAGACATTAATTCAAGCAACCTTGAGACTTACACCACTATGTAAGTGACTTAAATGACCGTGTAAGTTAGTTGTGTATCTCTCTAAGACTGTAATTTCATGATTTCTACCCATGTAACATACATGGTCACTTACACGCCTATGTAGCTGACAATGTATAACCATGCAACCCTAATTTTGTACTATAAAAAGGAATTTAAGAGATAAAAAAAGGGTATGAAGACATTATAGACTCAAAAGCGGGCATATTCCTTTCCCTTTGGAGAGCTATCAGGAGTTAAACTTCATGATTCCAATTCAAAGGGGATATCGAGGTTGACAAATGTGTTTGGGTATTAATTAATCTAGTGATGTGGTTCGTAACTATCTTTTAGGATTGACTAAGTTAATCTGTGTAATATTTTGGATTTATGTATGAATGTTTTAGATAGGCCTACTAGATTATTCATGTTTGGATTTATTGCCAAATTTTAGATTGCAATATGTAATCATTGTACATTTGATTCACTTATTGTAAACTAATAATCGAGTATTATTAAGGATAACTTAGCATAGGTTAAACGACTAAAACTTATGTGATTATTGTTGATATTAACCTGATTTCCTATTACGTTATGCAGTTGTCATAATAAATCTAGAGAGCTTATTTTAGATTAAATAATTACTAGACCTAATTAAATAGCTTGTTTTAATTAAACATAATCCAAGGGAAAATTGAAGTTGACATAACTTATTGTTAATCTACAGTTAATAGTTTTAAAGAGGTATGAGAACAACATAATAATTGATTATGTATATTCGTGTGAAGATCGAGATTAAACTGCAAACTGTACTCAAAAGTCTTCGATTAATTCTCGTAAGTTTATACCGTTTGATTTGCTTTTTCCCCAATAGTTTATCTTCTCTTTATTTTCTTAATAAAATTCAACCAAAATTAATTCAACCATTTTACCAAAATTATATAAAAATCTTTCAAAGGGCCCTTTCTTCGATACTCTCTTGAATAATTTGTTATGTAACCACTAAAATCTACCTAGTCGACAAGATAGTTGTCATTTCTTTCCTACTAAAAATTTGACCGTCAATATGTTTTCATTTTAAGAAAATGCAAAAGTGAAAGACGAGGGAAAATGAAAGTGCATCGTCTCCATCCTAACGCATGGCATGGCGCCTGTTTGTCTTGCTCAACTTTCTATACATTCATGTCCCTTTGTTGGTCAACACCGAGAAATGAAATATATGTCTTGACATCAACTATACGAAGAGAAGTTGATCTTATTATGTCAAAGGAGTTCTGTGAGACTTGTTAATAACATAATGTATTTACTTTATATTAATATATAATTTTAATCCTTCATTTTAAAACAGAGAGTTGTGGCTGAACAGGGACCGCTAAGACATCATAAAACTCTTTTTTCAAAAGACGCATTTACTACACCCACCTTGTAATTGGCCTTCACGTGCCCGCAAATCCACATCTTACACAGACAACCGCCTAACCCAGGGCTCCAAAACCTCTCCTCCCCAACATAAATGCGCTTCCACTCTACTTCTCCGTCGTCTGCGCTGAAACCATCATGAAAAGGAGGCGAAAATTACAGACCCAAACTCCCAACCCATTTCTACTGCTAATCCAACTTCCTATCTTCTCTTGTTTTACCCACATTTAGTCTCTCATCAAAATGTGTTATGTGGGGAAGGCCACAAAGATCTTTATATTCATAGCAACAGTGGTGGTTGTTCTAGGTGTTGTCTTAGGGTTCGGATTTCTTCGTCACGGTCTCCGCAAGTCCCACGACAAGAAGTGCTCCGACGACTACTACTGCCACTCCCCACCACTCACTCTCCCCAGCCCAAACTCTCCCAACCCTTATCCTACTCCTACCCATGTTCCTTCTGGGTTCACCCCACCCGGCCCACCTGCTCCGAACCAACCTGCTCCAACCACCTCCATCCCAAGTCCTCCACCACCCCCTGACGCCGTATATGCTCCTCCTCCGCCATCTTTGCCACCTCCACCACCGCATCCGGAACTTGCTCCGCCTCCGCCTCCGCCTCCGCCGAGTGTGCCTTCTGCAACAGGAGCGACGCCACCTACGAACAACCCGCCGAGCAATACGGTGCCGGCAACACCAGGTCCTGTACATGCTTAATGACAATCCTTTGCTGCTTTCTTAGGATTCATTGCTCTGTCCAATTTTTCACTTTTGAATCATTGTGATTTTTAATCTTTCGATGGGCTCACATTGTACAAAGATAGGTAGCTGATGCTTTTTATGTTTGTGGTCTGTGTCGGCAGGGATCGTGTTTATCATAAACATTGCTTGAAAATTAAATTGGATAAATAAAACTAAACCAGAGTCCGACATCTATGAACATCAAAATGTGTCAAATTGTCAACCACGACGTCTTATCCCAAGCTGATTGGGATACCAAATTAACAGGGAAATCATCATTTTTGGTTTATTCAGATGTCAATTCAAGTGGAAAAGCTACTGGGAGTAAATATTGAAAGGCAAGAAAATTTGGAGAATCCGAGGCACTTTTGTCTTCGTGGGGACGTCTCTTACTTATGAAATTTCAATGCTCTAGTTGTGGGGTCACAAGCTTTACTTAGGAATCTGCAGGGGTTTAGTTGAAAAATATAGGACAGTGAAGTAAAATCCTGGCAAGGGGACAAAATGAAACATGTCTAAGAAAACATGTTGACCATTCCACATGCTCTTATTTGTTGATTGAGAATCTCGTCTCTTTCCTTTCCTTTTTAAATTGCTACAAGTTTGCACTTCACGTACGACATGAAGTCTGGGCATGTGCGTCGCTGACACGATAAGGTCACAATAATTATTGGTTACCAGGAAACAAAGGTTAAAGCTGCAGTGGTGTGAGAGCTGGCCTTTTATTAATAACTTGAACCCCCAATGGAATGGTAAGACACATGATACGTTTTCTATCTCTGTTTTGATGGCCATGGATCTATTAATTCACTTAAGAGTAACTTTCTCTATGACTAACCCTTCATTTTTTATCACCTTTTAAAAATTTTCCTTTGATAAAGTTCTTTGGAATTACATCTCCTCTATCAACAATGTTTAGAAGCTTGGATCTTAGTTGGGGACTTCAGCGCTCACTTGGTTACTAGTGAATCTAATGGTGGAATAGAGGCAGAATCAAAGCATGTAATTTAGAGAACTGCCTCTGGCTTCATCACTCACTGACTTAAAACTTTATAGGAAACTTGTCACTTGAAGCAATCATCAGACTGGCAGAATCCTTATCGGAAGGAAGTTTGACATGGTTGTCGCAAATCCCTTTTTACTGTAAAAATTCCCTCAATCATGTGCCACCGTTGTAGCTCCAAGTGTAACCGATGACTGTGCATTTAGTTTCAGCATCTCTAAATGTATTATGCCAAAGGTACAAGATCAATTTTAACAATTTTCTTATTGGTTATCCTGGGCTTAAAGAAGCAGTTAGGAAGGCACGCTCAGAAATTCAGGTTATCCCCTCTTCAGATGTGTAATGAAGTTTAAAAGAACTAAGGGTGAATTAAAGTGCCGTATGCAATGTGATTGGCATCACAGATGAAAATGCAAGTGCCTCAAGAGCTTAATTGGAGAACTACCAGAATCTTGTATATTTAAACCCTCACGATGAATATATGAGGGAAAGAGAGACCCATCGCATTATTAGATAGAATTATGCTTTTACTAGACAATACCCCTTCTCAGGCAAAAAACATTAGTGGAGTGGTTGAAGGAAGGGGACAATTACATAACAACTTTTCACATTCATGTTCTTGCCAAAAAGAAATGTTTAACATGATAGTCTCTTTGTTGGATAATGAACGCATTATCGATTATAATTGTATTAAACAAATAATAGAGATGAAAAGATCAATTTAAATTTAAATATTTTTGTTAGACTTTAATTTAAAATTAAATATTTTTTAATATTAAGAATAAATTTTAATGTTTATATAACGTATAGTTTAAACACTAATTTAACCATAATTTCATTAAATATTCCATCATAAGTTTTTTTTAAAATATTTGTTTATAGAACCTTTTACTAGTTGGGGCACTTGGTTGGCAACAGAGCCCATAACTTTACCCCTTGCTCTCATATGTTGCCCGTGATTGTGAAAATCCCTACTTTCTTTAATCCTTAACTCCGAAAACAATTATCTTGTGTTAATAAAATCTATTGCCAATCTTCCTTTTCATGTAAGAATAATAAAACTTGATGATTTTGTCATGCTTTAGAGCTATGCTATTCTACTTGTTTGAACAAGTTTTATATGATAAGAAAACTCTCAATACCCACAAGTATACGGGTTGGATCCTGTAGAATTCAAAAGTATCATTCCTGTAAGAACTATAGACACATAACAATTTGAAAAACACTTTGTCTGAGGTATTAAGAATTGATTTGAATTAAAATAAAAAACTAAAAGTAAAGAAACTAATAACACGAAACAAATAAGAATTGATAAGTGAGCTGCCAATGAAATTGAGGTTGATCAAAGTTGAAGACTTAAGAACTATTATATCCTTATTTTGACTCCCTTAATTTTGTTGATCCAAGATTTCTTAAATTTTTGGTTACTCTCTCAAGATCTAATCAAGTAACCTAAATTGAATTTCATATTTATATATTTATAATCTGTCAATTCACAAAACTATTCCTAACTTAGTCAATTGGATCTAAAGCAATCCTATAGATAATTAATTTCACAATTAAGATCTTTCTTCAATAGTTCATTAATCTAATGTTTGCAGTTCTATTAAGTTGTCAATTCTCATTGCACACCTTAAAACTAATTATATGACTCACTCTCTTGATTTATTTTCAGGTGTATGCATGACAACCATCACAAACATTCAAAGATGTATTGCAATCAGCAATAAAAAAGTTTATCAAAACAATTCAAGAACAATCCCTAATTAGGATCTAAAAGCCCATAATCATGTTAAACATCTTAGAAATCCAAATAAACATCTAAGACAACGAAAGAAATAAAGGGAAAAAAAGAAAAACTAGTTTGTTTCTTGAGTTGGAAATTTGGAATTTCACTGAACCTCTTCTTAATATCTCCTATTGATCTTCTTTTATATAGTGGCTGTCTTTTTTTTGTAATTTTCTTGTTCTCAAATAGTTCATTAGGATTATAGGGTTGTATCTAGGGTTTTCCCACTTAATTGAATTCCAAAAATAGATTTGAACCATAAAAGATAAAAAAAAGTCGTGCCTAGAAATCTCCTATCACAATTGTGTTTTTTGAGGCACGACCATGCTCTTGCTATTTCCTTCTCTGTCATAATCGTGCTCAATTATGTATAATAGTGACACCTTCAAGCTTCCTCCATCCACTTCATTCTTTAATTTCCTAATTCCCAACACTCATGAATATATCAAACACCTCTTGAACATAAAATTAAGACCTAATTCTTGCTCTAACCAAACAAACACTTAGCATGCTTACAAACACTAACAATAACATAATTATAAGCCTATACATGTGATAATCATCTAAGAAATTCTTAAAAGCACACTTAAAAATCTAACAAAACATAATACAATCTCAACCTATCAACATTCCCACACTTAAATCTTTACTTATCCTCAAGCAAAACTAAAAACACACAAAAAACATAACATATATATGCATAAACACACATTCATGCAATTTCTACAATAATGGTACAATGACATCAAATCTTATGAAATGAAATTAACCTAAAACACCAATCACTTAAAATTTGCCAACACACTAACTTATTTTTGTTCATGTTTAAGTGCTTTAATTTAAATATACATATAAATCAAGATATTAACACCCTATTCATACACCTATGACACTTGTAAGCATGCATTTATTATTATTAATCAATCAAAAAGGCAAAATGTCACTAAGTAACCTTTCATGAAAATTCTTGTTATTGTTAAAAGATCAGTAGATTTTACTTATTGTAACACCATTTCGTTAATTTTTTCTAGATTTTCTTAAATGATAACGTAATCTTTTGATGCGAAGGCAAACACCTTATCATGAATGTCCTTGGTTACTTAACTAGATAACGTTTTTTATTTAACTTGGTTGGAGCGTCATTTTAGCCATTTCACGTGAAGGCAAACATATTGTCGTGAATATCCCCGATTACTCAATTATATTGCAACTCTCAACTAGCTACCAATTGTATTCTTAACCCAATTTTCTTAAAAAGGGTCGGCAGAATAGTTATTTTATTTTTATTTATATATATTTTAAATATTTCTTAACCTACCTCATTTATTCTTAGTCAATCATTCTGATGAAAGGTTACTAATAATGCTAACCAATTCAATTGACTATAATAATAAACGTATAAAAGAATTCCCTAAAGTGAAAAAAATAAGTATCATATCCTAATTAACATATATATTCATCCCAAAGACACTTAAGTCATAAAGTTCTCAAGTTACCATGCTTTTACAATTTAAATAACCATGTTCAAATCTAAACTAATTCCATTCAATTATTGCTATTGACAGATTCATACAATGCATATATCACAATGCAAACCTAATAAAAAATATTATACAATTGTAAAAATTCACACACAATTGATGTGGACCCACACATGACATGCAATTACATATACATCCCCACACTTGAACAATATATTGTCCTCAACTTAGGCAAAAAAAAAAAGATAAAGAAAGGTAAATAATAACAAAAAAAAGTTAGATCAAGAATATTTATTGAGGTTGAGGTGGTGATGGTGTAGGCGATGGAATTTGGAGACACTCTTGCCATAAAATTCCAACAATTCACTCACTATAAAATAAACATAAAAAATACAAAAACAACAACATAATAATAAATAAACTAAAAATAAAATAAAATATCCTAATTCTTAGGTTGCCTCCTAAGTGGGACTTGTTAATCCTATTAGCTTGATTTGCTCTTCAAGTTTACGCTTAACCTAGGTCTACGGTGAGTGACTTGCTTCCACCCGTGTTGCCCAATTTTAGAGTCATACTCTGTAAATACGCTACATCTTATAAGATAATCAGATGGGCATAATTAATCAAATTAAGAAAACCTAGTAAGTTTATTAATGTCCTTTTTTGTGACAAACTGTTAATAAAATAGGGAATGACAAAACTACCTAAATCTTCGGCTAACTGCTCATCTTCTTCCACAATTTATCCTCTAAGAAGGTTAACAACTCATCTTCTTCAACAATCACTCTCATCCCCACTTCTTTCTCTACTTCTTGAATAAAGACTTCCTTATATTCTTCCAGCTTTATGTCCTCTTTCATTTATTTCTCTTCCTTATTCTTCAAAGAATCAACTACATCAATTCTCAAGAATGAGCTACCCTCCTTCGAATTTTTTGATACCTTATTCATATTGAATTTTACTTGTTCATCACCAATCCGAAGTATGAGGTTGTCTTCTTGGACATCTACCAAAGCTCTTATAGCTTTAAAAAGGTTATACCAAGAATTAATGGGCAATTTCGTTCTTTTTCAAAGTCTAGCAAGATGAAATCCACTAGAATGATAACTTTTCCACTTTTACAGTCACATCCTCCACTGTAGAAAATGGGCTCTTTATCAATTGATTCATCAACTGAATAAGCATGGAGGTTGGCTTCTCAATGCCTAACCCCGATTTCCTAAAAATTAACAAACGTATAAGATTAATAATCACATTTAAGTCACATAAACATTAAGAAAATTCTAAATTACTAACTACATAGGAAAACACCCTAGATTTATCAACTATGAAGGCATGTGGTTGGTAGTTATAGAGCTGCAACTTTCCATCATGCGACGATTTGATTATCATTCCAAGTCTACTTGCTTGATAAGATGTCTTTGAGAAACTTTGGGTCTGTGGTTATGCTTTTCAAAGCTTCCTTAAAAGGTAAGGTAATCTACAATTTCTTTAATTTTTCTACAAATATTGCAAATTGTATACCCAATTTTTTCTTATGAAATCTTTGTAGGAATGATATTCTTCGTGCATAGGGCAGAGTAGGGATATAGGGAGGATCCTTATTCTTATCTTCATCCTTCTTCTTCTTCTCTTGGTCTTAAACAAGGTGGGGTTTAATTTGTTTTTCTACTAGTTCTTCTAGATCTTTCCTACTCTTAAGTGTGATAGCCTTAAAATTTTCCTTTGTGTTTACTTCTATATTACTTAGATAGCTCCTCACACTTCCTTTAGATAATAAATTAGCAAGCTGACCTAATTGAACCTCTAGATTGTAAATAAAAAAGGCATAAGTCTTTAATATTTGCTTGAATTTCCCTTCCATCCTCTTCTGAGCCTCTTCTACACTCGTGAGCTTATCCATGAGCTTGTCCAATTTTGAATCATTTGTGCTGGACTTATCTTGTTGAAGTCCCTTGATTCTTCAACTGAGTCCTTACATTATTAGACTAAAAGAAATTTTGGTGGTTTTTCCACCCTTTTTTGTATATGTTTGAATAAACATCATTACCTCCCTGACCATATTGTGCTCCCATGAAGTTGAATTGTTGCACATTATAATTTCCCACTAGGAAGTAATCAGCTAGGTTAAGGCTCTCTTGTCTATATAGGTCGCATCTGTGTTGAATTGCTTTGAGTGGAGAGAAAAAGGAGTCTTTCAGGCTTTTCAATTGCTTGGTTAGGTTAGCAATCTTAGTCTGCAATGCTATCACTAAATCTACAACAATCATTCCTTTTGGATCTGGAAAGGTTGGCTATTGTCTACTTCATTATGATGTCCAAAGATGGCTATTATTTGTCACCTCTTTTAATAGATCATGTGTTGCTTACTTTGGTGGTCTTGCAATTCCTCGATAATAAGTTTTAAACCCTAACCTCATGAAGTCAATAAGGGTCCTTTGCTCTCGTGATGTATTTCCTCGACCATCATTCTTTTTATCTCTTATTGGCGTTTAACTCTTCAGATTTCTCATTCTTGCCTTATAATGTCTAAATCGATGTTTTTTCTACTTCGTGTCGAAACTTTCCACTTTTATAATTTCTTGAGATTGGATACCTCATTCACACAAGAAAGGGTAACAATTCCTTAAATCAAAGGAAATAAAATTATACTAATGCTAAAATCCTTAGCAAAACTTGTTGAGCAAGTATTATATAATAAAAAACTATCAATTCCTACAAGTATACAAATCTTATCTTATAGTATCAAAAGGTATCGTTCCCAAAAGAACTATAGACATTTAAACAATTTGAAAAGTACTTTGTCTAAAGTACTAAGAATTGATTTGAATTAAAATAAACAACTGAAAAAAACTAATAAAGTGAAACAAACAAGAATTCATACATAAGCTGTCAATGAAATTGAGGTTGATCAAAGTGAAGACTTAGGTTACTCTCACTCAAAATCTAATCAAGTATCCCTAATTGAGTTTGATATTCATAGATTTGTAACCTCTTGATTCACAAAACTGCTTCTAACTTATTCAATTAAAACTGAAGAAATCTTATCGATAATTAATTTTGCATTTAAGATCTCTCTTCAATTTTTCATTAATCTAATAATTAAAGGTCTATTGAGTTTCCAAATCTCATTGCGTACCTTAACACTAATTACTTAACTCACTTTCTCAATTTATTATCAAGTATACAATTGTCCCAAATATTAAAAGATGTATTGAAATTAATAATAAAAATGGTTCAGTAACCTAGAAGGAATGCACACTCATTCATTTTCATGATATTTGGTGATTTCCACTTATGCACTATCGTGTGCACGTAAACTTAGATTTTCATATAAAAGTGATGTTTCAGAGGCAAATGGAAAAAATAAGGAATCAGCTGGCATTGTTTTAAGATGATTAGAGGTGATTCCATAGGAGATTTGGAGCTTAAGGAGCGGAAGATGCAAAATTATATCAACAAATCCATCAAAACATAAGATCAGACGTCTACATTGTTAGATTACACAATAGAGAATAATAAGGGGGATTTAGAATTTATGATTATGATGCTTTCTATTCTATTTTCTATATATATGGATATGATTTCATGTTTGTCGATGTATAACTAATTTTTTATTAGTATCTAGGTTAGATGAAACCTAGTTGAATACTTTGACATGTTTTGATTCTTTTATGAATGCAACTGTGTTTGTTGATTATTGAGATCCAGTTATTCTTTTTAGTTATTGTCTATTAATATGATTTTTAGACTTTAATATGATTCCTTATGTAGCAATTAAGAAATCCTATGTTTGAATAGATCTATGATAATTGAAAAGAGTTGATTGCAATCCTAGAGATAGGATGATATAAAATTTCTACATTAAGGTCAAACCTAATAAAGGGGTTCATAATATGGTAACACAATCATATAAGTTTTAACCTGAATAATTCAGTTAGAGACTTAGGATTAGTTGTTAGTAGATCCAAGGTCAGCTACTAACTTACCTTAGGAATCTCCATGGTCTAATTAATCAAGAGAAATGTTACAAATAATCAATTGGTTAAGGGTTTAGGGGGATTCGAAGCCTAGGTACTAAATTATTTAATATCTGTAATTAATTTAGTGTTACCAATTCTTTGCTTGAGTCCTACTACTTGTTTATCTTATTTGTTAATTGAGTTTCA
>JANSVA010000009.1:2337010-2349319 GCA_025504915.1 Erythroxylum reticulatum | reverse complement strand
TCTGTAATTAATTTAGTGTTACCAATTCTTTGCTTGAGTCCTACTACTTGTTTATCTTATTTGTTAATTGAGTTTCATTAATTCAACCACAATAAATTAGTAGGCTAGATAATAGAACAACAGTAATTACTAATACTTACCTTCCTTATGAGATTGACTCATATTTGTTGCTACTAGATACAGCTACAATGTGCACTTATGTTATTAAATATTGATTAACATGCTTTAGGTCAATTAAGTTTTTGGCGTCGTTAATGGGGACAATGATATTAGGAACACTTTAGTTTTGTTAAATTGCTTCTTTTTATTTAATGTTATTTAATTTATTTGAGTTAGATAGGTTATTTCCTTAGTTTAGGTTACATTCTAGGTTAGTTTATGACCTGAAGTAACATTGAGAACTTATTTGATGTAGATCCTGAGATAGAAAGAAATGTGCGTAGGAATTGTCATAGAACAAACCTTAGGGAATTTGAACTAGATCGTCAAATAGAGTATTTGGAAGGTCACACGGACACTAAATGATCAGATAATATAGCGGACCAACCATGAACAATGTTCAACTATACTGGGCCTAACTTAAGTGGCAAGGAATCTAGCATCGTGAGGCTGATTGTACAAGAGAACAATTTTGAGATCAAGCTGAGCATCATTCAAATGGTGCAACAGTCAGTCCAATTTGATGGACTCCGAGAAGAGGACCCTAATGTGCACATCTTTAACTTCTTAAAGATTTGTGATACTTTCAAAATAAATGGAGTGAATGATCATGCTGTTTGACTTTGTCTATTTCCTTTCTCCTTGAGAGGAAAAGAAAAGTAGTGGCTTAATTCTATGGCAATTTTTCTTTCACCAAAGTACTTTTATGATTAACTATCCATGTATGATTTCATATAATTTATTCCTTTCCTCATACAGTGTTCCAATTAGACATAAATTATGATTATAATATCTACTCTATTTGAGTTCAATTATATTATTTGATAAGTGTGAATTACATCATATTGTAGGGCATAGTTCGATATATTTTTAATTGTTAAATTAATCATTTAGCATGTGTTTAGGTTAGAATTGTGTTAGCTTGTTAATTAATTATGTTTAATTTTTTTTGGTTAGTACAAGTTTATGAGCTTAATTATTATATCTTTGAGGTACCTTGATGTGGTTGTTAGTGTTTCAGGGCCAACATCGAAGAACGGAGAAGTTTTGAAGATACGATTATGGCACTTACTCCACGATCATGATAGAAGCATTGGAGACAGCCTACAATCATGGCCCAATTGCCACGATCATTATAGAAGCCTAAGACATGGACCAAGATCGTGGCTTGTGTCGGGCAGATGTGCAGACACTCAGAAAAGTCAAAATTTGAGGGATTTTTTAGACCTTTTGACCCTAAAAAAACTCTAAAGCTACCCAAAATACAAAAGTTATATAAAGAATAAGACAAAGAAGGAAAGGAACTTTTGATCAGCCACCACAATGAAACCTTAAACAAGAGAACTTTTAGAGATCGAGAAAGAAAAGAAGGAAGAGAGAAGAGGAAGACATTACAGACTCAACGTGCTTCCCAAAATAAGAAGCTTTCTAAAGTTGTGGCCTCCCATCGTCCATTTGAGTTCTATTTCCCATGTATTTTAGTCTTATTTGATTGTAGAATTGGGATATATAGTTTGACAATAAAATTGAATTGTTAATTGATGTTCTATAGTCACCTTTAGAACCTTATTTTTGATTTAATGAAATCTGATTGTTTTATGTGTTTATTGAATTAATTGTGATTTAATTTTGCACTTCATATCTCGATAATAAACTGAGAGGGTGAATTGAGAAAAAATGATTAAATTAGGCTAACGAGAGTTAGGTAATTTAACAAATTAAGAATTAAATTAGGTTGGTAAAACTTACGTAGAGAGATCACATATAGGTTTCCAATTGTTTATCCAAGAACTTAAGAAAGATAGCTTGTTAATTGAGAGATTATAACTTCCTACAATCTAATTAAGGTTTATGCTTTAAGGTTCAATTATAACTTGAGAGAGAATAATTGAGCCTAGGATCATCTATAACCATTAATTCGATAAATCTTAATTGGTTAGGATAGCATTAAGGATAGATAATTTCCTTTCTCTCTTTTGGTTAATTCACTAGGTTGAATTCTAGGGTATGCTATCATTGTTCAATAAATCAATCAATTTTAATTTATGGTTATCCATGTTCAATCTAAAATTGTTAATTGTTGTTCGTTGATTATTTTCGTTAAATGTTAATTGTCAATTGGTGTTTTGTTACTTAATTCTGGTTTATTTGATTTATTTAGTTCTCGTGTTTAAATTCATTGTTTGTTTAATTTCTATTTAATAGTTTCTGACCTTAGACTTTAGGATTAGATTAACCCTCCTCGTGGGGTCGACAGCTTAGGTACTATTCGAACGACCTGTATGCTTGCAAAATATGAAGGTTAAAATATTAAAACTTACACATAACAGAAAATCACGATTAAGTTTTTAACGTCATTGCCAGGGAGACAATTAGTTTAGTTTTATAGTTTAAGAAATTAGTTTAGTTCTTAATATTTATTTTCATTCTTTCTTTTCTATTTCTAAAATATTGCTCTTGTATGAACACAAGAGTTACGAGAAGTTCGAGTTGCGCAGCTAAAAAATTAGATTTAGATAACACTCGACTAGAACGAACCATTAGGAAAGCTCAGTGTAACGAAGAAGAAGATATAGCAAAGACAATAATGGCTGAAGAATTTCAGGAGGATTTGGACCACGAAGTGAACCAAGGATGACAACAAAGGACCCTTATGAACTTTATAAGACTAGGGTTCAATGCGGCTAACCAAAGAGTAGTTAGACCACCCATACAAGCCTCATCATTTGAAATTAAACCAGCTCTCTCGAACATGCTTCAACGAAATGTGCAATTTTATGGACTAGCAAATGAAGACCCCAATGCGCACATAGTGAACTTCTTAGAAATCTGTGGTACCTTTAGGTACCATTAGATGTCGGAAAATGCAGTTAGAATTAGGCTCTTTCTCTTCACCTTTAAAGATAGAGCAAAGGCTTGGTATCACTCCCTGAACCTAGCGAAAGTTACCATTTAGGATCAGTTTATCTTTTTAGATAAATATTTTCCACTGACAAAGACCACTAAGATCATCAAGGAAATCACCAAATTTAAACAAGGTGATGAGGAATCAATCTAAAAAGTGTGGGAATGATATAAGAATTTGCAACAGAAATGCCCACATCACAATTTTCTAAAGGAATTTTTGTTGCAAATGTTTTATAATGGAATTACCCCACGTACAAGAGGCACGATCGATGCAGCTTTAGGAGGATTATTAATGAGTAAGAAAGTTGATGAAGTGGAAGAATTAACAGAGGAGATGGAAAATAACAGCTGTTTATGGACGAATAAGCGGAGTAGACAAACTACTACATTATGTGAACAAAAAGGAACTATAGATGTTAATCAAATGATGGAAATACAAGAAAGGATTAATAACTTGACTCGACAACTGAAAAATATAAAGGCTTCATCCTCAACTCTAGTGAAGGCCATACAATTTAAGTGTGAACTCTGTGGACAATTGGACCATAATACAATGGACTATTTCCGAATAAAGAAAGGTGATCCAGAGCAAGTGAATTACATAGGAGCCCAGTATGGACAAGAATGGGGCAACAATCCCTACTCCAACACCTATAATCCTAGGTGGAAGAATCACCCTAACTTCTCTTAGATGAACAATTTGGGAGGACAGTTTAGACCTCAAGGACAATCAGGCTTCCAACAAGATAAACCAACCTTAATGGAATCTAAGTTGGATAGGATTATAGATAAGCTTAGTACTTTAAACGATGCACAAAAGAAGCTAGAAGGAAAATATGAACAAGTAACAAAGAACCATGCTTCTTCAATACATAATATAAAAGTTCAAGTATATCAATTTTCAAACATTGTTTCTATGCAAAATGTAGTAAGTCTTCCTAGCACTTCGGGAACAAAAACAATGGAGCAACTAAAAGTATTGCACTTCAAAGTGGAAAGGAACTTGAACCATCGATAAAGATAATATAGGAGCCTATCCATTTTGTTGAAAAAAATCAAGAAAAGGAGAAAGAAGTGAATATGAGAGAATACTCTCCTTATGTTGCACCTCCACCATATTAACCCAAAATCCCTTTTCCTCAACGATTACAAAAGAAGAAGTCAGATGCACAAATTACAAAATTCGTTGAGAAATTAAGATGCTATGGGTAAATCTCTCCTTTATAGATGTGTTGGAACACATGCCTAAATATGCAAAATTTTTAAAGGACATATTGTCAAAGAAGCTTACTTGGGAAGATAATTAGACAGTAGCTCTAACTGGCACCTACAGTTCCATAGTCACTAGTCAGATGCCATCTAAATTGAAAGGTATAGGGAGTTTCACAATACCTTGTGTGTTTGGTGAGTTTGAATATACAAAGTGTTTGTGTGATTTAGGAGCAAGCATTAATCTTATGCCTTTGTTGATATTCAAGAAGTTCGGAATGGGTGAGGTCAAATCAACATCGATTTAATTAAGTTGGCTGATCAATTCATTAAAAGACTGTTTGGAATAGTGGAAGATTTTCTAACTTAAGTGTATAAGTTCATTATTCTTGTAGATTTTGTGGTTCTGGATTTTGAAGAAGATAAAACTATCCATTAATCTTAGGTCGATCATTTATGAATACAGGAAAGGCCATAATTGACGTTCACGAAGGTAAATTAACACTTCGAATAGGTGACGATATGATCGAATTCAATATGAATAAGGCCTTAAAGAATACAATAATGAGCAGTGCATGCATGAAGGTTGAAATTATGGATCAAAATGTGCAAGAACAAGTTGAAAGTTGCATCACAAAAGTACAGTTAGTGGAAGCAGAGACAAACAATGGATATCAAAAACTTGAATCTAAAGGAGATGATGAGATGGAGGAATTGGATGTTCAAATGACTCAAGATAAATTGGTTTGAGCTGAAGAACACATCTCACCATCTATAGAAAAACCACCAACATTAGAGCTTAAACCCTTACCTTCACATCTTAGATATACCTTTCTAGGTGAAGGTCAAATATTACCAATAATAATCTCAAATCAATTAAATGAGAAACAAGAAAGTAAGGTGGTAGAAATTGCTCGGAAGTGAATGAAAGCCATCAGATGGTAGATTGTTGACATTCAAGGTATATGCCTAAATGTTTGCATGCACTGAATAAACCTAGAGGAAGGATTTAGAATGGTATCCTAACATGAAGGAGGTGGTCAAGAAGGATATAATTAAATTCTTAGATGTATGGATAATTTATCCCATCTCCGATAGTGAATTGGTAGCCCAGTACAATGTGTACCTAAGAAGGGTGGAATGAAAGTAATAAAAAGTGATAGTGGAGAAGTAATTTTAACAAGAACGGTCACAGGATGGAGAATATGCATAGATTGTCGCAAACTCAACTTAGTGACTAAGATAGATCATTTTTTCTCCCGTTCATGGATCATATGACAGAAAGAGTAGCTGGACATTCGTTTTATTATTTCCTGGTGGATATTCAATATATAATCAAATCTTCATTTACCCTGATAATCAAGAAAAGAGCACATTTACCTACCCTTATGGTACATTTGCATACAGATAGAAGCCTTTCAAACTATGCAATGCCTCAACTATATTTCAAAGATGTATGATGTCTATCTTTACTGACATAATAATAGATTTAATCGAGGTGTTGATGGACAATTTTTCAATTTTTCGAGATTCTTTCGAAATGTGTTTAACTAATTTGGATAGAGTTCTTCAAAGATGTGAAGAGTCACACTTGGTACTGAATTGGCAGAAATTTCAGTTTATGGTGCAATAGGGGATAGTGCTAGGGCATAAAATCTCACACCAAGGATTTGAAGTCGACAGAGTGAAAATAGAAGTGATAGAGAAACTTCCACTACCAAGCAATGTAAAAGGTGTGTAAGGATTTTTAGGTCATGCAGGATTTTATCATCGATTCATTAAAGACTTTTTGCAAATCGCAAGACCTTTGACAAACCTTTTAGTCAAGTATGTGCCCTTCTTATTTAATGACAAGTGCATATATGCATTCAACACTTTAAAGGAGGCATTAATATCAACACTAATTCTATCACCACCAGACTAGACGCTTCCATTTGAAGTTATATGCAATGCGAGTGACCAAGCCATAGGTTGCGTATTAGGCCAAAGGAAAGATAAGAGATTGCTCACAATTTATTATGCTAGTAAAACCCTTACGGAACCATAGATGAATTACACCATTACAAAAAAGGAATTACTTGAGTAGTGTACGCGTGTGATAAGTTTCGACAATACCTTTTAATCGTATTCACCGATCACGCAACATTAAAATACCTTTTCAACATAAAAGATGCAAAGTCAAGGCCCATTCGATGGGTTTTATTTTTACAAGAATTTGATATAGAGGTGAGAGATAAAAAGGGAGCAGAAAATGTGGTTGTAGACCACTTATCCAAATTGGAAGGAGGGAAATGCAAGCCAAGCGATGATATTAATGAAAATTTCCCCAATAAGACCCTGATGCTACTAAAGAGTTTGATTATACCATAGTTTGTTGATATTGCAAATTATGTTGCTAGTGGTAAACTTTCATCAAATTTATCTTACCAAAAAAGGAAGAAATTCTTGCTTGATTGTAACCGATATACATATGGGATAAACCAATTTTATATAGAGCTTGTGCTAATGGGTTAATGCGACGATGTATTCCGGAGAAAGAAATGTTAAACATCTTAAAGCAATGTTATGAAGGTCAGTATGCTCGCAATTATGGAGCTAAGAAAATGGAGGCTTGGATACTTAAGAGTGGGTTTTATTGGCCACAGCTGTTTAAGGATGCTCAGACCTTCGTAGCACAATGTGATCGATGCCAGAGAATAGGTAACATCTCCAAAAGAGATAAGATGCCTTTATCCAATATTTTAGAAGTGGAAGTCTTTAATGTATGGGAATCAATTTTATGAGTCCGTTTTCATCTTCAATAGGAAATATGTACATTCTAGTAGGAATGAATTATGTTTTGTATTGAGTTAAAGAAGTAGCATCTTTAATCAATGATGGGAAGGCAGTGCAAAAACTTCATTAAATGGTTATTTAACTGTATTGGAGTGCCAGATACAATTATAAGTGATGGAGGCACACATTTCTGCAATAGATCTTTTGATGCCCTTTTACAAAGATATGGAGCACCTAGTTACTACACCTTACTATTCACAAACTAGTGGCCAAGTGGAAATTGTCAATATGGAGCTTAAATGAATTTTGGAAAAGACAGTGAACAGCTCCAGGAAGGATTAGGCAATAAAACTAAACGATGCCTTATGGGCCTATAGGATAACTTTCAAAACACCTATCGAACCAACTCCTTATAGGCTCGTGTACAGGAAAGCTTGTCACTTGTCGGTTGAATTAGAACATCGAGCATACTGTGCGATTAAAACACTAAATTTTGATTGGAAGCAGCAGGCGAAAAAAGACTTCTGCAACTAGACAAGCTTGAAGAGTTTCGTTATAACGCATACTAAAATGCTAAACTCTACAAGGAAAATGAAAACAAATGGAATGATGCCTGTCTTAAATAAAAGGAATTTAAAGTAGGAGATGAGGTTCTGCTATATAATTCAAGTTTTCAATCATAGAGCTCTCTAACTAGAAAATGATAACAAGGAGATGTTTAAGGTCAACGAGCATCATTACAAGATACATCTCGGAGGAGCACTTCCCAATGACAAGGAAGTGATTTCTTTCTCTTCGAATAATTAAGACACGTCCATAGATTCAAGGTCAAACTAAGGACTATAAATGATTATGTTTAATAATTGTTTGAAATCATTAGGTTTTAGTATAATTGTTTTTAGTTTTCAATAAAACTTAGTAATTTGTGTTGAGCTGGAATAACTAATTCCCTCACTTGTTTAGTTGCCTCCTCTAACACCATCCCTGCCTTCATCACTATGAGGCTTTGTTCCAACCCTCTTTCTTTTTAAATTTTGTCTTATTTTTATTTTATTTTTGTTTTGTTTTTATTTTACTTTAATTTATGTTTCTTCCTTCTTTGTGTGTTTGCTTGTCCCTTTCTCACATTGAGGACAATGTGTTGTTCAAGTGTAGGGATGTAGTTATGTGTTTTATTTGAATGTAAATTTTTCATATTATAGCTGTTAGGTTGCATTCTATGAATCGTGTGAAAGTGTCAATAGCTTAGACGAATTGAAATTGATTTAATTTTAAACACGGTCTATTAGGTTGTAGAGAATTATTAGCTTGGAAAATTAGTGAACTGGGGTTCTTTGATTAAATATGCAGTCTAATTAGGATTTATTGTTTAAGTGTAGCCTTTTAAATTGTCACACTCATTCATAATTTGAGGCCTTTTAACCTAAGTAACTTGCTATTATTTTTCATAAAAATGAGCAACTAAAGCAATAAGGTAGGTAATTAAAAAGGAATTATTATTTTTAAAATAAGTAACTATTTCGTTGGCCTTCAAGTTATAAATAGAGCTAGTAGCTAGTTGATAACGTGATATAGCTAAGTAATTGGATCGATATGCATTACAAATGTGTGCTTTTTCGCAAAAAGTCTAAAATGACATTCCAACTAAGTAGCTATAAAAGACATGATTTAGTTTAGTCGCTAGATCGACATTCATTACCAATGTTTGCCTCCTCATAAAAAGACTAAGTCTATATTCATAAAAAGCTAATAAAAATAAAAATGTGTTTTCGAATAAGACCTATCAAACTTGTAATAGTTTAACTTTTCATGAAAACGTACTTAGGATTAGTTACAGAGTTAAACGACTAAAAAATTATTAATGAGCATGTGTAATTGAGAAGGGTAAACAATTTAGCACTTGAGTCTGGATTAATATGTATATTTATTTCAGAGCCCCAAGATACGTATATTACATGCTAATGATTTGAAATGACTTGAATGATTGTGTTTTAAATTAAATTTATTTCATGAAGTTGAAGCCATTGTCTCATTACTGCATTGTATACTGTGTGAATTAGTATGTGTTTGGTTGCTTGAGGACAAGCAAATGGTTAAGTATGGGATGTTGATAAGTGTGAATTGCATTATTTTTTAGGGCTTAGTTCAATATGTTTTTAATTATTAACTTAATCGTTTAACATGTGTTTAGGTTGTAATTGTCTTAGTTTGTTAGTTAATTCTGGTTAATTTTTTTGGGTTAGTATATGTTTATAAGCTTAATTATTATGTCTTTGAGGTACCTTTATGTGGTTGTTAGTGTTTTAGGGCCACGATTGTCACAGAAGCCTAAGACATGGCCCACAATCATGGCATGTATTAGGTAGACGTGCAAACACTCAAAAAAGTCAAGTTTTGAGGGATTTTTTTGACTTTTTAGACCCCGAAAAAATCCTAGGGCTGCCTAGAAAACAAAAGGTATATAAAGAATAAGACAAAGAATGAAAGGAGCTTTTGATTAGCCGCCACAACGAAAACCTAAATGAGAGAACTTTGAGAGATCGAGAGAGAAAAGAAGGAAGAGAGAAGAGGAAGACGATGCATACTCGATGTGATTCCTGAAATAAGAAGCTTTCCAAAGTTACGGCCTACCATCGTCCATTCGAGTTCTATTTCCTATGTATTTCAGTTTTATTTAATTATAGAATTGGGATATATAGTTTGTTGATAGAATCAAATTATTGACTGATGTTCTATACTAACCTTTGGAGTGTTATTTTTGATTTATTAAAATTTGATTGTTTTATGTGATTATTGAATTAATTGTGGTTTAATTCTACCCTTCATATCTTGATAATAAATTGAGAGGGTGAATATAAAAAAACAATTAAATGAGGCTAACGAGAGTTAGGTAATTTAATGGATTCAGAATTAAATCAGGTTGGTAAAATTTGCACAGAGAGATCACATATAGTTTTCCAATTGTTTATTAGAGAACTTAAGAACTGATTAGGTTTTGGATAGGTTGTTAATTGAGAGATTATAACTTCCCACAATCTAATTAAGGTTTATGCTTTAGTGTTCAATTATAATATGAGAGAGAATAATTGACCATAAGATTGTCTAGAATCATTAATTCGACAAATCTTAATAAGTTTGGTTAGCATTAAGGACAAATAATTTCCCTTTCTCTCTTTTGGTTAATTCATTAGGTTGAATTCTAGGGTGTGCTAACATTGTTCAATAAATCAATCAGTTTTCATTAATGGTTATCCACGTTCAATATGAAATTGTTAATCATTTTTCGTTAATTATTTTCGTTAAGTGTTAATTGTCAATTGGTTTTTTGTTACTTAATTTTGGTTTATTTTATTTATTTAGTTCTCGTGTTTAAATTCATTGTTTGATTAATTTATGTTTAATAGTTTCCGATCTTAGACTTTAGGATTAGATTAACCCTCCTCGTGGGATCAACACCTTAGGTACTACGTGATCGATTCGTATACTTATAGAATATCGAGGTTAAAATATTAAAATTTATGCATATTATAAAACCATGATCATTAGTTCACCATCATTAGTAATTGATTCAATTAACAAAATTTAAGAACCTCTTTTTAAAGTGCCATTTCACCTTGGTCAAGGATTTCTAGAATCAATAATAATTAAGAACAACGAAATATTTTCTTTAATTACTTTATAGTGATGAATCTTATATTGATGACTCAACTACCTCTATATAGTTTATTATATGTCTAGTGACTACCAATGAAGCTACCACGATTAAAATAGGTTATAAATAGTATCAAGATATAACAATCTCTATATGAAATAACTTTGAATATCTCATATTAACGAATCACTTATATAATCATTCCAATGGGAATTTTCATAGCCATATAAGTAATAATCCAAATGAAATTCTCACAAAGGGTCGGTTTACTCAACTTGTTCTCTAACAATTGTCACACGATCATTTAAGTATCTTTATACTTTAGTTTAAGAGATCGATTACTTTTTGATAAGAAAAAATATAACTTGTTTTAGTTTTTTAAAATTGTATTACTATCCAATCTCAATAGAACAATAACTAGAAATAATTTAGGGATAATATATAAATGGAATATGAATTTCATAATTATAATCTCTAAATATACACACTATAAAGAATGTCTTTAAATAATTGTCTCTATAATTAATCGATTGGTTATAGAACATAAACTAGAACTTATTTTGTCTCCTTTCAAGATTTAAAAAATATATAGATATCTCTTTTGCGAAGAAAAGAAAAGAAAAGTAATTGTTAAGATAAAAAGAATAACTTGTTTTGTTATAATTAACATATTTTTCTTATTTTATTTTGTCTACAAGAAATTGGTTTTAATATTTTTATTAATTTTAATCTTAATTAACAGGAGCAAGTCACAAATTATTTTCCTTAATTAAACCTTAATCGATTTATGTGTTGATGAAAGGGTAAAACTCATATCTAAAGTTTTAACTTCCACCCACAACCCTCCCTCCTCGTTTCGCATTGCAACAATTGGGAAGCTCGCTTATGGCTTCATCAAGGCAGCTTTGAGAATTAGCACTAGATAGATCTCTTATGCATTGAGCTAAACCATATAGTTTTTGTTAGATTATAAACATGATGAAACATAATCACATAGATCATGTTAGACAGGATCATTTTTATATGTATATAATAAACAAAAAATCACATACTTGGATTCCTGTTATAGTTCCACCGGTTAAAGAACTATTCATTCCCAATTTACTGCAGAGCTCTTTTGTTTCTACTTTCCTCTTTATTACATAAAAGAAGTCAAGCCACTTCAAAACATACATACCCGATGTATGTCTATCGTTTGTTTTAAAATGGCCTCCATATAACTACCATCATATAACTACCTTTGTTAGTTATTTCAAGAGCCTAAGTACTATTATACCCTTCATGGATGTAATAATAACTTATATCTCCCACTCACACATGATGGGTTTAATCTTAAAAACAAACTCTACAATACTCATATTGTTCAATAACCCGTGTGACCAGCATAATAAGAGAGCACAGTGTCATATATCTGTTAGGAATATATGACATCTCGATTAACAAATTGATCCTAGGACTTAAGTATCATGGAGTAGACATTTTATGCTATACCCTAGGTCATATCACGCATTTGCAATTTTCTTTGATCTCATTTAGTTTCTTTAAGTCATGAATGTATTCAAGTTCTCTCCTAAAGAGACGATGGCCATCAATGAATACTTTTCATG
>JANSVA010000009.1:2321253-2336910 GCA_025504915.1 Erythroxylum reticulatum | reverse complement strand
AAATTTAATTTGCTTTCCTAGAATTATTCCATAAGATCGCATCTTGCATGATCTTTTGGCAATAACCTAAAGTAGCAGACCTTAAATTCAATTCTCAAGAATGAAATAAGAGTCATAAAGGTATATGATGAGGTTCTTCTTAACCTCAAGGGTCTCACACAATGTAAGATGAGAACTTGCGACTTACATTAATCCCTTGTGTGGTCAGTTATGCACATATGGTACGAGTCACGTGCTACGATATTTACCTACTTTGTTTAACTTAAACATCTTTATTCAAGAAATACTGTATAGATGATAGTTCAAACATACTCAATGTTTAACTTGAGTTCACTTATCTACTCAAAAACTTATTCAAAGCTCACATTTGGCAATGTAAGATGGATATAGTGATTAATAAATCACTTTGAACCAATTTCTTTGAAGCATTTATGGTTTAAGTTTCTCGCTCTCAATTATCGCCTAGATAATAAATGTTAAACTTGCCTCATCTTTAGCGAGCATAAACACTAGAGGTGATTTCCCATGTGAGAGAGTCAATCTATAATCTATCTCATATATTTATGTTTTATCATGTCTATAATGTTAGATTATAGACATGATAAAACATAATTATATAGATCATGTTAGACAAGATCATTTATATATGTATATAATAAACAAAAAATTATGCACTTAAATTTCTGTTATAGTTCTACCAATTAAAGAATTGTTAGTTCTTTATTTACTGCAAAGCTATTTTATTTTTACTCTTCTCTTTATTATATAGAAGAAGTCAAGCAACTTCAAAACATACATACCCGATATATGTCCATCGTTTGTTTTAAAATAGCTTCCATATAACTACCATCGTATAACTACCTTTGGTAGTTATTTCAACAGTCTAAGTACTATTATACCCTTCTTGGGTGTAATAGTAACTTATAGTTTTTGTGATGCCTCTAGCTCTAGATCGCCAGCGGCAAACAACTTTGGACTTGCATAAGCTTTCCTGGACACTGCACTTAGCAAGTACTTCATTTTTGCATTGAATTCTACTGGATTGCATACTTCTTGTACCTTCCACATGTAGACCCTGTACTGGTTATCAATTTCCCCGAAGAATTCCAAATTTGAGTATTTTAAGAGAGACGTCGTATCAAATAGCCGCACCCTTGTTTGCGTGGCAGCGTTGGCGGATCTCTACGCTTGCTTCAGCTACGCAAGTCTTGCAATCTTCAGTTGAAACATCACCGCGGCATAGAGCTAGACCGTTTACGCGGTATTGGCCTTCTCCATTTGAGCTAAGGGCAAATCCTGTTGAAGATGTGGTTTTGGACAGGGAATTGAGCCAAAAGTTTAAATTGAAGTTATAAGGGCTCTTGACAATGTAACTTCCTTGGCTGAAGCAGAATGAGAGAGTGGATTTGAGCAGAAAGTACCATGGAGTCGGAGTAGAAGACATTAACATATTAGAAGAATATGTTTTGGATTTGAGCAGACAGTACCATGGAGTCGGAGTAGAAGACAAACATATTCGAAGGATATGTTTTGGAGTCGGAGTAGAAGACATTAACATATTAGAAGAATATGTTTTGGATTTGAGCAGACAGTACCATGGAGTCGGAGTAGAAGACAAACATATTCGAAGGATATGTTTTGGCCAAAACATGGCTTGAACTGTGTGAATATGTTGTATGGAGGATGATAGGTCCTGTGGTTTTAATGCGCTAACTTGTGGCGTCTTTAAATAGAGGAAAATGAATTCATCATTCATAATATTTCGGTATAGAAAGCAGCTGAAATTGCTGACTTTGCATAGTTTTTGGAAGTATAGTTATGGGGTATCGTTCTCATACTTCTATATGAGTTTATAGTTAGCTGCATACGATGCATATTATCGACTCCGCTGTGACTTTTCCGCTCCCAAATGAAATTCCGTTTCTAACGTGAACAGGTGTTGTCGTCAAAATCTTAAAATTCCAACATGATAATTTTTAAAAATCTTAAAATTGAAATCAAACCACAATTTTATTTTAAATCTGCTTTCATGTATCAATGGTACAGTGTAAATATAAAATTTTAGATCTAAAGGGTATACTTATTTTTATTTGTTTTGTCATTTTCTTCAATTTATGCAATGCCTTGACCATTAACACCCACATCCATCGAATATTTTTACTGGATATTTGAACTACATGCCATTTTCTTCCTGTCATCGTAAAAATCTTTGAGCTAATATTATGTAGTTACGATGCATGAACAGTCCACAGTTTGAATATTTTTCTACTTAAAAATGTCTGTACTATAATTATGCCTAATAAGATCAAACATTTCATAGTGATCTTTATTTATCGATATCTCATATTTAATTATAAAGTCTTTCAAACTTTACAATTAAGTCTAATTTGATCAAAATGTTCTTTCTGTCTTCAATATGTTATTTGTGTGTTATTTATCAGGTTTCCTAACATATTGACAATGGATATAAATTATAACCCTAAGTCATAGTTATGATAAGATAAATTAAACTTTTTTCATTTATTTTTAATTCTTTAATTAAATAATTTATATCGATAGATTAAAATTGACGTCCAGCAATATATTTTGACCACCTAAATATTCAAGAATATCAAGTAGTTTTGACTAATTTTTCAATGCATGAATTTTCTATATAATTCAATCATTTTATCAATGTTTTAATTAGAGATAGTGCATTGAATCAATATCTACATTATTTTGAGTCCAATCATATTAATTCTTCACCATTAGTAATTGATTTAATTAATGACGTTTAAAAAAAATTTTAAAGTGTCATTCTACTTTGGTGGTCAGGATGTCGAAGTACCCAAAATATTTATGATTCTCTAAACTTCTTGTAATAGTCATGGAACTAGGTTGAATCCCAAGAGAACTAGACTATAATTTCTTAATTTCAAGTAATAAAATTAAAAAAGGGGTTTTTGTTTACGTAACTAATTAACTAAAATTAATATGAAAACAAATTAAATCAATTGAATTTAAAAATAAGAAAGTCAACATTAGTAAATTCTGATTCAAAGGAAAGATCTTATCTAATTATAACATTGATCATTGATCTAAAAACAATATTTTCGCAATTCAAGCAGTTAATTTGAAACATATTAGGATAGTCGTAATAAGTCTCAAATTTTGCTAAATTAGTTGATTCAAACCTAGCATCCAAACCAAAACTTATCATCTATTAATTAAGTGTGATAGCATTCCATATCAAATAAATGATAGCAATAAACTCCGTGAAAAAGACTAAACCCTAAATTAAATAATTGAGATAGTTGCAACCATTCAATTAAGTTCACTTGTTTATCATAAGTTAAGTATGAAAATTTATAAATAACCTATTTGCTACTTATACCAATCCTTCATGATAATTACAGATCATTGAATTCCTAGATAGTGATAAAATAATCAATGTTAAACTAAATTGTCAGATTAACTGAATATTAATCATTCATGAAATATAAGAATTCAAAACAAGAAATACTTAAATTAAAATATGAATAAAAGTTTGGAACAACAAACCTCACAAAGTTACAATTACCTTCGATCACAATAACTGAGTTTAGCCACATATGGTTTTTGCTCCTATAAAAAAAATAGGAAAAAAAGACTAAGAATTGTGAACAACGAAATAAGAGAGAACCATTTTCTATTGTCAAGAATGCCCCTTTATAGGGTTTTCTATTCTAATCCTAATCTAACTCTATCTTGTAAAGATGTCTATCTAAAATGAATTCAAATTCCTACATGATAAGGATAAGGCGACGTCTTCTAACTAAACTCTAACTCTTAAAGTGATCAATTTTATCCACTACAACAAACTTTCCACTTCATCCAAAATTTTGTAATCATCACTAATAAATGTCCCAATTTGATGCAACCTCTATGCTCATCTCTTAAAACAAAATAAACATTAATTTTAACATTTAAGCATAAAAATAAATTTAAAACAAAGGAGATAGTATCAATTAATACATCAAGATGAGATCTTATCGAATTCCCTCACACCGGACTCATGCTTGTCCTCAAGCATACATCAATTCAATACATTAACCATCTTAATAACAACCACTCATCTCATTTTATGTTATCCAGAAATTTCCAAAAGCTAATTCACATGTAAGGGTTAAGATAAAATAACGATCAAGAGAAAAAGCACTCATAGGACCTATTGTTAAAACATAGTGTCTCATCAATTCTATCAAAATCAAATGAACAAGACTTGACATCCTCTCAAGGATTTCACTCTATACACTCAAAGTGTTTAGGGTTCATTAAGATCTCAAATCAAAACATGGCAAGTTATTTCCGTAAGCTTGCTCAAGAATCATATCTCCACCACTAAACAAAATGAACTTAATGTATAAATCAAAGGAGCTTTATAAGGGTTGTAACGTGGATTAGGTAAGGTATGATACTATACAGTTAAAGTGTTTAGGGTTCATTAAGATCTCAAATCAAAAAATGGCAAGTTATTTCTATAAGCTTGCTCAAGAATCATATCTCCACCACTAAACAAAATGAGCTTAATGTATAAATCAAAGGCGCTTTATAAGGGTTGCAACGTGGCTTAGGTAAGGTATGACAAAAAGAACTTTTTGACTAAATAAATTGAAGGGAATCATACAAACTTATCACACAAGTTTCAACTTAAATCAAAATTCAATTGATTTAAATGACATCTCTTTCAATCACTTTATCTTTTCTTTTCTTTTTTTTAAAACAAAATTTTCAAAGGTGAGATTTTTTTTCTTTTAATTCTTCTTCTCCATTCTATAAACAAAATCAAAACAATGCACCTTGAATCATCTAATTAACTTTTTATGAAGGTAGTCAAAATCCTATGCAAATAATCTCGATACAATTCCTTCAATTTAGGGGGTTCAAAATCATTAAGGATATCAACAACAAAAATGGTAAATTTGGCTTGCAACAAGGTCATTATGCAAGAAAGATAGTTTAAGGCTCAAATTGGTTTGCTAAGGATAAAAAGTGAGTTAGGTTTGTTTAGGTTAAAAATGTTTATCCTAAATGCCCTCATCATCTTTATACACAAGTTCATAAAAAATGTGGTCTCAATACGTATTCAAAAGCAAGTTCTAGCAAAAACAAGTTATGTTTGATAACACACAACAAAACGATATATATGAGCATATATGTTATAAATGCTCTTAGGCTCAATGCTCATGTAGGTGTCAAAAAATGTATCAAATCTTGCACACTTTCGTTCAACAAAACCAATGAGATACTTGAAATAATTTAATGAAACCCAAATCATGCTTGTCTCTCTCACGCTTTAGATCTTAAACCAAAAATGTATCCTAACTTAAGAATTATTCATCATAAAAAATAAAAAAATTATGAAGCTATCATGAGAAATAATTAATATATGAAGCAACATATTATAAGTCAAAGCACAAATCACAACGTTCATTATAATATAAACATTCACTCCCCCACACCTAAATCATACATTATCCCTAATGTACGCGTAAGATACTTATAACTCAATAAAGATAATCAGAAAAATAAAGCACAAAATAGAGGACTTCCCTAAATTATGAGTATCTAAAATTTATTCAAGTATGCTTCTTTTTAATACCAATTTCAAAAAGTCACAGATTGAGGGTGTGAATTAGCATTTATCAGCTATTTTCCTTTTACCGCAGCTTTGGTATTAGCTTCAGAATGCCCCATAATATTGAACAAGATAAACAAAAACTACTTGGAAAAAGATTAAAAACAACATAATAGTAAATAAAATTAAACTAAAGAGAAAATAAAAGAATTTAATTAAAACTTAAAAAATGAGTGGGGGTATGAAGGTGCTTTTGTGATGCTACTGTCGCTGCTTAATGCATGAATTTTCTGCCTCTATCCTATTAGCTTGGTGTTATGCAATTGTGGAGGGTAAACTGTGCGCATGCTACCAATTTTGTATGACTAATAACGATGTGGGTTGACTAATGAAGCATTAGGTGTGATGTGTGTTGTCAACGTGGGTCTAGTGATTGGCTTTAGGTGTTTGCTTGTGATGTTATTGTTATATGTCTGTGTGAAGTGGCTTAGTTTGCAGTGGAGCTGCTTTGGAGACAGTTCAAGTCCGTTGGAGCTGCTGGTGGCACGTTGGTTTTTGCTTGTGGTAGAGCGAATGGTCTGTGTTGTTTTATGAAGAATGAAAACAAAACGTAGGTGTGAGGGATGGCCGATGAAGGGTGTTATGAGTTGGGCTGGTTAAAAAGTGTTGTTTGCGTTGTGGGTTGGTGAATTACGATGGTGGTCTGTGGAATAGTATTGGGTGTTTTCTTTAGTGGACCATGGTGAAAGGCAAGTCAAGTTTTTCTTGCATTGTGGACTATGGTGGACATTTGTTGCTATCTTCTTACAAGAGGGGTGTGTTTATAGTAGAGCTTTGGGTTGCTATATGGGAGGAGGGCTACTTATGATTGGAAATTTTCTTTTAATTTCCAGCAAAGACAAACAAGCATATTAGGTTATTCAGGTTCTTTTTAGAAAAAGTGAAAAAAATGTTTAAATAAATAAAGTAAGTAAATAATTAAATGAGAAAAAAGAATTTTTTTTAGAACACTAAATCACATAAGGCTGGATCTTGCCTTATGAGATTTGTAATCGAGAAGTCCAGAACATTAAATTACATAAGACAAAATCTTGCCTTATGAGATTTAGTATTCTAAAATCTTAAGGTCTTCACTCCTGATTACATAAGGCGAGGTCTCACTTTATGAGATTTAATAGTATAGAATTTTAAAACCTCCTTTTTCCTTTAGGCCAATAAGTTTTTTTTTTCAAAAGCAATCAAATGCAAGTTATATATAACTTAAACAAAACAAAATAAAATAAAATAATCATATTTTGGGTTACCTCCCGAAAAGTATAATTGCTTAACGTTGTTATGCTTGACGTGGCCGGTTCTCCCTAAACTTCTATGTAATAGTAGTTTTGTACTCCTTAAGTAATGCTACTAGCCCTTCTTCTTACTCTTTAGTTAACCTTTTTGAAATGATTGTGGGTAATGACTTTCTATCACCTAAATAGACATACTTTAGGTGATTAGGTAACACCTTTAATTCTATCTTCAGAGCTTGCAAAATAGAAGGTAAGATTTTCTTGTGAGTTATAGTAAGTTCATCATTTAAAGTTTCCGAATCTATTAGCATTGCTGACAATGATCCTACGACTTCACAAGTTTCTTAAATTTGCTCAATCACTTCCAATTAGCCTTACACTCCAACTTATCTTCAACACTGTCTTCTTTAAGCATATCCTGTACAAATGAATCCACAATATCCATATGATAAACAAATTGAAAATTATTCGGGTACTTCATTGCTTCAGAAATGCTGAACTTTACTATTTCTTCATCAAATTCTATAGAAAGAGTACCCTCATGCACATCGATTATTATCTTAGCCATCTTCATAAATGGCATTTACTATTTCTCCACCAAACTCTATGGATAGAGTATCCTTGTGAACATCGATTATCGTCTTAGTTGTCTTCATAAATGGCCTACCCAATAAAATCAAAAATGAATTTTCAACACTATCTCCATCCATTTTCAAGATGTAAAAATCTACTGGAAATACCAAACCATTAACTTAGACTAAAACATCCTTAATAACTTTAATAGGAAGCATATAAGAACGATTAGATGGTTGGATAATCATATTAGTTTCTTGCAAAGAATTCAGATTTAAAGCTCGATAAATTGAGTATAGCGTGAAATTAATAGATGCATCTATGTCTAGCATGGTACACTCAATTTTTTTGTTTCCAATAACACATGGAAATGTAAACATACCTGGATTTTTGTATTTTTCTGGTACTTTCCTATTTATCATAATTGATATATTCTAACCCAAAATTATTCTCACCTCATCCTTCAGCTTTCTTGTATTTGTACACAACTCCTTTAAGAATTTTTCATATTTTGAAACTTGCTTGATGACTTCCAGAAGCGGTTTATTGATTTCCGCTTTTTTACAAGTTTCTAAGATCTCTCTTTCATATTCATCATCTTTTGGTTTAACCAACCAGCTAGGAAAAGGAGGTAAGTGTGCATTAATTGATATTTATGAAGATGAAACTTTTTTTACCTTTGTTGATTCTTTAGTTGGAAGTTCTTACTCCTTTTCTCCATCATCGTGCTTTTGTACCTCCATTGGTAAAGAAGTTCCATATTGAATTTCCTTACCACTTCTCAAAGTCATTGCACTCACATTCTCCTTAGCATTCACTACTTTTTGAGAAGGTAATTTCTTTGATGTTTGTGCTTCCAATTTACTTACTGAGGTAGCTAATTGAGTGATATAATTTCCTAAGTTTTAAAGGATTTCCCTTGTTTCCCGTTAAAATTGTTAATTATTATTAGCAAGTGCCTTAACAATTTCATCTAAAGACATACCTGAATTTGAAGATTGAGGTTGAGCATATGTAGGAGCTTTAGGTTGTTTAAAGAGGTTGATATTGTTGTTGGCTTCCTTGATTTCCCTAGCTCAAATTTGGATGATCCCTCCATCCTAGATTGTAGCAATTGGAACAAGGGCCATACTTTTGTTAAGGTTGACCAGGAAAGCCCCCTAGTGTATTAGCTTCTTGAAAAGAGTCTTGTTGTAATGTGGGCATATATCTGTAGGATGTCCAGAGAATGAGCATATTCCACACACTCTTGTTGATTGTAATTGACCTACAACCATTTGATGAACTAGAGCAGTTAAATAATAAATTTTATCCTTAAGGTACGTGTTACTTACCTCATTCACACACTTAATATCTCCATCCATTATTGTCCTAAACTATTAAGAATTTTTGGCCATAATTGATATCAACTGTCTGGCTACCTCAGGTGTTTTGTTTACTAGAGTTCCTCTACTAGCTACATCAACCATACTTTGATCCATTAGCAATAATCCTTCATAAAAGTATTGAATTAGAACTTGATAGGGAATTTAATGATGTGGGCAGCTGGCACATAGCTCCTTAAACCTTTCGTAATATTAATATAGTGTTTCTACTATAATTTTTCTTGTCCCACATATCTACTTTCTAATATTCTCTACTCTCGATGTAGAAAAAAACTTCTCTAGAAACATTCTTTTCATCTCGTTCCATGTTGTTACTAAGCTAGGTGGAAGGTAATATAGCCAATATTTTGCCTTATCTTTCAATGACAATGGAAAGGCCCTAAGATTAATTTATTCTTTTGTCACCCCTTATGGTTTCATTCTAGAAAAGACAATATGAAATTCTTTCAGTTGTTTATCCAGATCTTCACTTGTAAGACCACAAAAAATAGGCAGTAAGTGAATCAAACTAGATTTCAATTTGAATTCTACCTCAACATGTAAGGCTCCAAATTATACCCTAGTTGAAATGTTACATGTTCATAGAAGTACATGCATGATAGGTGGTTAAAAAATGAGATAAGAATGAGAATTGCATATGACTTGAATTTTTGTTTGATGAACTATAGTTAGTGAATTGGAATTAGTTGATGGAATTAGAAAATTAAGGTATTTAAATGCACATTTGGTCTATGAAAAATTGTCAAGTGGCAAGTTAATTTGGTACATGAAAATTAGAACGATTAGCCTATGAGTTAGTGACATTTGGTATGGTTAAAGTATTGACAAATGGCATAGTTTATACATTAACAAATGGCAGTACTAAGTGTTGCATAGAGACATGTGTTGCTCCAATTCAATGATACCTAGCTTTGGATGTGGCAAATTCTACTAAAGTAATTTCTATTTTGCTCATTCTTCACTTTGCCCTCTTCTCTCCATCGAAATTCTCCTACTCCCCCTCTTAACTTCTGGAACTTTTTCGAATCTTGGATCATCATCTTTGTAATTTATTTCATTAAGAAGTAGGTCTTGTAACTCTATGCATTATTATCTAGTTGGTGTTAAAAGTTGCACCTTAATTGTAGGTATATGCTAATTGCTTGGAAGCTTAGTTTAGCTTGATCTTGGAGTTGTTCTTTGAAGTTTAAAGAGGTAAGGGAATACTAAACTTGGTATCATGTTAGAATATGTATTGTTTGATGTTTGAATTGGATAAAATGTGTGTTGAATTAATGAAGAATTGAGGTTGGAAACTTGATATATGCTGGATACTTGTTGGAAGGAGTGGTTCCAATATATAGACATCGGTATTTTATCTATATCTTGACCTGTTGGTATCTAAATAGGATGATTTTAAATTCAAATTAAACTAAATATATATATCTACAACTTACATTAAGGAATCGAATTTGATTTCTGTCACTAAAAATTTTGAAAATTGGCTTGAAGTTGAGCTCTAGTTGCTATCTATGTTTGAGAACAGTCTATAGTATTTTGGGTATAACTCTTGGAATAATGAACCAAATTGTATTAACTTTATTTAGTTTGAAGCTTTATACATAGAGGAATATTTTTTAAAGGATATATTCCCTAAAAACCTTAGTTTCTATGTCAGAATGGCCATACAAAATTGACCCAAAAACTTGTCCTGAGAAAAACAACTATTTGAAGGTTTCGGGTCATTTATCTCACAATTGTGGGAAATGCTTAGGAAAGTGAAAAAAATGGGATTTTGTTCATTTGATGAACTATATAAGGTTAAGTTAAATTATTTGGTACAATAGGACTTAAATGTACTTCTTTAAGGTGTGTTATGAAATTAAATTGGTATTCGATTTAATTGAGCAATACTTAATTTAATTATGCATTATTAATTAAGATGATAATATAAAGAATGTAAGGTTTAATAATGATAATTACAATATTGAATAGTATGGTGTGTTCATGAATGAATGAGTTCCAAAGGCTTATGTAATATGAATTGGATATGGATGTTTGTGAATTGGGAATTTTTGCAATGATATTGTGTTAATTCTGGACCATCAAGTGTCTGAGGAGTTTGATATTTGGAATTGTGTTGAAAATGCTTTCTATTTGTGTAAATATACATAATTTGTGATAACTCGATAACTCTATTGATGCATTACTACACATACTTATAATTGTATGACATGTTAGTTTACTTGGAAATCAATGAATATGTGAAGTTCAACAAAATGGAATAAAGTTTTATATGTTCCAATATGTTCCTCATATGAGAATTCTGAAATGAAACTATTTTATTTTTAAAATGTCAAGTCCTAGTCGTGGGTAAATAGGCATGCCTAGAAGGGTTTGTAACTGCTTCTGTTACACTTCGATGTCTCTTGTTACTGACACTTGGATGTGTTCTGTTATTGACATTTCGGTGTCTCCTATTATTAAGACATAAGTCTCTCCAATTCTGTGATATTGATCATGGAATATCCAGCATTAGTCTTGTTACCCACTTCTATAAAAGGATTAGTAGTCTAACTTATTTTGTATTTTGATACATGTTTAGTTTTGATATAAACAAGTTTTTCTAATTCAAATCATCGTCTAATCTGAAGAATTTATACCCTATTATGATATTTAGTTCTGACATTTGTATATTCTAATATGAGATTTAAATGATTTCCTTAAACATAAGAAATATTCCATATTGATAAAATATATTCGATTCTAAAATACATTGTGTTTGAATTCTGATACTGGCAAGTTTTACTCTGGAACAAATATATATTATATTCTGCTATATTATATTATGTTCTGTGATTCATGATATTTGAATTACTTTTGAATATGTGAATGTTTAGACGATTATTTAAGGCAGTCTCCAGATATGTATTGTTTAGTTATCCCCCACTAAGTTGTATGCTTAGCAAGGTAGTTTTGCCTTGTGTAGGTTCAGATAGGAGGGTTTAAAGACTAGGACAATGAAAACTACAGTGGTCAAGAAGATTATGATTTTTTTGAGTTGATCAATTTTTTTTGGGTTGTTTGAGTTATAAATAATGTAATATGAGTCTTGATGTAGTTTATTTAAAAGTTTGTAATCATTGTGTTACAGGTTGGATTTGAACGTAAGTTATGTATTTTATAAAACACCATCTCTACAATATGTACTATTTTGTTAATGGTTTATAATGTGATATCCTTAATTCAGGATGGTTTTGGAATTGAAACATATGTTGGATAAACTTACTGTACTGGTTAAATTCTATTTTAAGTCAAATATAAATGAAATGCTTGGTTAGTTTTAGTCCTGTCTGAGGTGACATCTGCATATCCTTCCAGGGGGTATGTGGGTGTTACACAATATCTAGAAATTGAATGCATAAAAGTTGTTGATTCAAATTTGGCGTCGTTAACTCCCTCAACATTCTAAGGTTGAGATTTGTCATCTTTTCATCCTCTTCTTGAAAATTAAAGTCTCAACCAATTTTTATATCTAATTCAACTTTCACGTTTAAAAACAAATTTTCACTACCTTTCTTAGTCTCTTTTCTTAAATGACGCATTGTCTTCTCAATTTCTAGATTATATTGTAATTTACTTGTTTGAGAAGCACGACTTATATAAGACAAGAGGTTAGCAGTAACTGTAAAAATAAAAATGCAAAGAAACTAAGAAACTTGAAATAGTTCCTCGATAACAGTGTAAAATTTTGGTTGGGTTGTTAAAACCCGTAAATAATTGCAATTATCCAAACTTCTTCTAGTAGTTGTAAAACTATGTCAAATCCTAAGAGAACTAGGCTGTAGTTTCTTTATTTCAAGTAATAAAATTAAAAAGGGGGGTTTTGTTTATGTAACTAATTAATTGAAATTAATAAAAACAAATTAAATCAATTGAATTTAAAAGTGAGAAGGTCAAGATTAGTAAACTCTGATTCAAGGAAAAGATCTCATTTAATTGTAGCGTTGATCATTGATCTAAAAAGAATATTTTCACAATTCAAACAGTTAATTCGAAACATATTAGGATAGTCATAATAAGTCTCAAAATTTCCTAAATTAGTTAGTTCAAACCTAGCATCCAAACCAAAACTTATCATCTATTGACTGGGTGTGATAGCATTCCATATCAAATAAATTATGATAATAAGCTCCGTACAAAAGACTAAACCCTAAATTAAATAATCGAGATAGCTGCAACTATTCAATTTAGTTTTCTAGTTTATCATAAGTTAAATATGGAAATTCATAAATATCCTATATGCTACTAGTACTAATCCTTCATGACAATTACAGATCATTGAATTCTTAGATAGCGATCAAAAATCAATATCAAATTAAATTGTCAGATTAATCAAATATTAATTATCCATGAAATATAAGAACTCTAAATAAGAAATACTTGAATTAAAACGTGAATAAAAGTTTGGGACACAAAATCTCACAAGGTTACAATTAGAGTATTGAATCAATTAGAATTAGAATAATTGAGTTTAGCCACACATGAATTTTTCTCCAATAACAAAAATAGGAAAAAGACAAAGAATTGCAAAAAACATAATAAGATAGAACCCCTTTCTGTTGTGATAAGCATCACTTTTATAGGATTTTCTAATCTAATCCTAATATAACTTTAACTTGTCAAGATGTCTATCTAAAGCAAATTCAAATTCTCACATGATAATGCGAAGTCTTCTAGCCAAACTCTTAACTCTTCAAGTATCAGTGTTATCCACTACAACGATCTTTTTACTTCATCCAAAATTTTATAATAATCACCAATAATGTCCCAATTTGATGCGATCTCTATTCTTCATCTCCTAAATCAAATCAAACATTAATTTTAACATTTAAGCACAAAAGTAAATACAAAACAAAGGAGGTAATGTCAAATAATATGTCAAGATGAGATCTTATCACTTGGTTAAGGATTTTTAAATTCAATGTTAATCGAGAATAATGAAACATTCTCTCTAATCACTTTAGGGTGATGAATTCTGTATTGATAATTCAATTACTTCTATATAGTTCATACTATATCTAATGACTACCGATTAATCTATTGTTGACTAGAATAAGTTGTAAGTAATATTAAAATATAACAATTCCTATATGAGATAACACTAGCAAACAAGTCAAATGATCACTTATACAATCATCATAATAAGAATTTCCATAGACGTACAAGTAATCCTCCAAAATAAATTTTCTGATAGGGCCAGTTTAGTAAACTTTTCCTATAACAAACACTTGTATGTTTGTTTAATCATCTCTATATTTTAACTCATGAAATCAACTACTTATTTTATATGAAAAAAATAATTTGCACTAGTCTTTTTATGATTTAAAATTTTGAATTCTAAAATAGGATAAGTATCACACAATTAGGATATAAAAATTGAGTAATATATAAATATATCAAGATTGAAGATATATGTATTTATTTATTTATTGCCAAAATGAGTATTGTATTAAAAGAACTGTACAAGAACTGAGCTGATTGTACATCGGTTTCCTGATCGGTTGTTTTTAGAATGGGACTTCAAAGCCGAAATGAAGGTCGATAAAATTGCTTCACAAAATGAACAGAATGAGAGTTATAAAGCTAGATAAACCCAAAAGAGAAAATCAATATTAATATAAAAAATGATCAATAATTATGGGCAAGACTACTTAAAGTGGGTTTAAGTGGCTTATAAAATAAGGAAAGACAATACATAAAATGTAACTTTATCCTCTTGATTGAAATATACCTATCTTTTGCAGGAAGTGGACACTAAGGAAGTGGATAGCTACTCAGGAAAACTTGAATGGCTTTTTAACCCACTGAGATATTGGGTAGACTCGTTACCTATAATGAAAAGCTACGTTGATATGTTAGACCATATTTCAAGGACCAAATTGAAGACCAATATATAAATATGTATATGTATCGATTGGATAATTAAAGGATCAAAGCATTTGTTCAATTTTAGTTAAACTAGGGAAGCTTTCTAATGGTACTGGTGTAAAACCATCATTATTTTATCTATGATGCCCTTAATTCATATTATTCAAAAGGATCCATAAGATTCCCTCTAAAGTTTCTTAATGAATTCATTATTATAGGAAGTTCCTTAGTTTCAAATCAATTAATTTGGTCACTCTTAAAAGTAACTTGAGGTGAAAGGACCATTATATATGGATGCGACTTAAGACTAATTTGATTTGTTGAAGCATCCTAACATAAGAAAGAGATTTTTGAAGTCTAATAAGATATTTTGCTATCGATCTCATTGATTAAGAAAAGGAAATTTATATTGGAAAAGCTTTGATGAAACAACTAAATTTATAATGGAGGCATATTTTGGAACTAGTTACAAAAAATGGGCAATTTTTCTTACCATTAGTGTAGAGACTTAAAGGGATTCTAGCTTAAAAAACCTTGTCAGGGTATTTTAAGAAATAAGTAGTAAATGATAAATGGACCAATTTAGTTGTCAAATGTATTAATGTTTGAAATAGCTTGCTTCACTAGTTAGCTGCTTGGTACACTACAAGAAAAGGACCCTTTCTGCGCCATTTTTTAAAAGTCGCATAATCCATTTAACCGTCGAAGAAAACCATGTACGACGTCTATTAAAACATCACAAAAAACGTCGTAGAAGGTGGGGTAGGCAATAGGGATCTGCGACGTCTGTTGCTAAATATCGTGGAAGGCACCGATATTCTGCGACGTTTTTGTAGACGTTAGGAAAGGTGTGGGTATTTTGCGACGTTTGGAGTAAACGTCACGGATTGATTAGGTTTAACGA
>JANSVA010000009.1:2292438-2305797 GCA_025504915.1 Erythroxylum reticulatum | reverse complement strand
CAATCTTCACAATGAGGGTGGTTTTCTAACCCTATCATTTCCACATCTTCTAATTAGAATCTTTCATATAAGGGTTTCACTCGATGACCATTGACTTTGAATTTCTTATTTGTCTATAAGCTCTCAATTTCAATTACACCATGTAAAACACATTAGAAATAGCAAAAGGTCTAATCCAACGGGAACATAATTTACCTGAGAAAAGATTAAGTTTTGAATGGAAGAGAAATTTTTGTCCAACAATGAAATTTTTCCTAATAATCATCTTATCATGAAATAGCTTGGTCTTTTCCTTATAAATTTCTGCATGCTCATAAGAATCAAGCCTAAGCTCTTCCAATTCTTGCAGTTGCAATTCTCTCTATTCATCCAACATGTCCATATTCATATTGCATTACTTAATTGCCTAAAAAGGTTTATGTTAAATTTCCACTGGAAGATGAAACAACTTTTAATAAATCAATAGGTATGAAGACATTCCAATTTGTGTCTTGTATGCAATTCTATATGCCCAAAGAGCATCATCAAGTTATTGGCTCCAATCTGTACGATTTGGGCTCACCATTTTCTTTAAGATTGACTTGATTTCTCTATTTGAAACTTCTACTTGCTTGTTTGTCTGTGGATGGTAGGCTATCGACACCTTGTGAGTGATATACTTCAAAATATTTCTCACCAATTGATTGTAAAAATGAGTACCCTTGTTGCTAATCAATGCTCATGGTGTTCCAAACCTAGCAAGAATGTTAGACTTGACAAATTCTGCAACAATTTAGAATCATCAGTCTTGGTGGATTTAACTTCCATCCATTTAGAAACATAATCCACATCTAAGAAAATGTAAAAGAAAGCCAAAAAGGAAATGGTCTCCTAAAATTAATGCCCTATACATAAAAAATTTCACGTGCAAGGATTGGAGATAAAGGCATTTGGTCTTTATGGGGAAAATTACATTGTTTCTGGCATTATTCACATGCTTTGTAGAACATATAAGAATCTCATAATATATTTGGTCAATAAAAATACATTCAAGTATTTTCCTAGTAGTCCTATTAGGCCTAAAATGACCACCATAAGCATAGAAATGGCAAATTTTCAAACTATATTCACTTTCATGTCCAGTGACACATCTCCTAATTCCTTAGTCAAAGCAACACATCCATAATTAATGATCAACCTAAATGTAATATTTTGAATCACTCTTTATTCTACTATATATAGCTTTACTTAAATCAGTAGGTATACTTTGGTTCATTAGATATTTCACAATATCAGCATACCGTGGTACCTTATCTTGAAGCGTTAGTAGTTGCTCATCTAAAAACAACTCTTGCAATGGTATTTAATCCGCTTCCTTCACAACTCGACTTAAATGGTTTATAACTGGGTTCTCTACACCTTTCTTATCTTTGATCTCCATATCAAACTATTAAAGCATGAGAATCCATCTAATAAGCCTTCACTTCGCTCCTTCTTGGAAAAAGGTACCTTAATGTTGTATGATCATAATATATAATTACTTTAGAACCAAGCTAGTAAGGTCATAAATTTATCTAAAACAAACACAATAGTTAAAAGGTCCTTTTTATGGTGGAGTAGTTTTATTATGCTGGATTGAGAGTTCTTAAAGCATAGTAAGTAGCATGAGTCATCTTGCCACATTTTTTACTCAAAACAACACCCATAACAAAATTGCTCGTATCACACATAATCTCAAATGACTGAATTCAATTAGGTGGTTAAGTGATTGGTGTTGAAGTTAAAAGTTCTTTCAACTTATCAAATGCTTCCTTTCATCCTTCATCAAATTTAAACGACATGTTGTTTTGTAACAAATGACAGAGATTTATTGAGATCTTACTGAAGTCTTTGATAAAACTATAATGAAAACCTGCATGTCTACGAATAGAATGAACCTCCCGCACATTTGTAGGATAAAGTAAGTTTCTCATAATTTCTATCTTAACTTTATCAAGCTCAATCCCTCTATATGAGATTACATATCCCCAAACTATTCCTTGTTCAACCATAAAATGAGATTTTAAAAAATTTATAACAAGATTAGTTTTAATGCATCATTCAAGTACACAATTCAGATTATTCAAGCATGCATCAAGTGAATCTCCATAGAAAGTAAAATCATCCATAAAGACATCAATAATTTGCTTAACATACCTAGATAAAATATTACGATGCATCTTTGAAAGGTGGATGGGGCATAGCAAAGTCCAAACGGTATTCTTTTATAGGCAAATGTACCAAATAGGCATGTGAATGTTGTTTTCTTTTGATCCTCTAGAGTTATAATAATTTGGTTATAGCCTGAATACCCATTAAGAAAATAGTAGTGAGATCCTCCCATAAGTCGTTCAAGCATTTAATCGATGAATGGGAGTGGAAAGTGATCCTTACATATAGTAGTATTTAACTTCCTATAGTTGATACATACTTGCTAGCCATTTTGAATTCTTATAGGGACAAACTCATTATTCTCATTTTTCACCACTGTAATCCTAATCTTCTTTAGTACCACTTGGACTGGACTTACCCATTTACTATTTGAAATTAGTTAGATTATACTAACATCAAGCAACTTCAAGATCTCTATCTTTACCACTTCCATCATCGGAGGAGTCAATATTCTTTATGAAACTCTTGATGGTTTGCATCCTTCTTACAAAAGAATTCATTGCATACATATCGAAGGACTAATACCTTAATGTCAGTTATAGTCCACCCTATAGTTGTCATAAGGTCCTTAAGCACTCGAATGAGCTTTTCCTCTTAAAGTTTGGGTAGGTTCCTTGCTATGATTATTGGAAGTGTTTCTCCTTCTCCCAAAAATACATATTTCAAGTGCTCCAATAATTGGTTAAGTTCAATTGTCGGTGCCTGAACAATCAAAGGTAGAGATTTCGTTTAAGATATTAGCAATTCAATGTTTGGAAATACATAAATTTTTGGCATTAGTTGCAGTGACTGCAATGTTAGCACAATTTCTTTCAGCTCGCCTGTAGTGAATAATTTAAAATTTTGTAAAGTGTTTTCCTAGAAACTCATGCAAAGAATGACTTTTAACTTTTCTTTACCTTTTATATCAAAAACTTCTTGAGACAAGCAATCAATGACATCAATTGATAAAACAGAATGAACATCACTATGGTACTTCATTACTTCAACAATATTAAACAGAACTTTTTCACCATCAAAATCTATGGTCAATATTTTTCAATCCACATCAATCTTTGTCTTTGATGTTTTAAAAAATGGTCGACCCAGAAGGAATAGTGTAGAAATAGGCGAAGGTTATAGCTATATGTGCAATACAAAAAAGTTAGCTGAAAAAACTAATTTGTTAACCTACACTAAAATATCCTCTACAACCCCTTCAGGATAAGCGTTAGATCTATTTACTAATTGAATTGTAACACGCGTTTCTTTCAAAGGTCCCAATTTCAATGAAGTGTAAATAGAATATGGTATGATATTAATTGAAGCTCCAAGATCTAACATTGCTTTTTTCAAATCTAGTATCACCTATTTTGCAGGGAATTGTAAACATACTTATATCCTTACACTTCGACGTAAGTTTTTTTTGAATGATTGCGAAGACATTCTCCCACACTCACTTTTTCGTCTCCTCTTAATTTCCTTTTAGACATGCATAATTCCTTGAGAAATGTGGCATATTGTGGAACTTGTTTGATGGCATCAACTAAAGGTATGTTCAAGTCTTCCTTTTTTAACATTTTGAAAATCTCCATATCTTGCTCCTCTTTCTTCGATTTAGCAAACCTACTAGGAAAAGGGGGCAAATTATTGGAAAAATTTTTAATCATAGGATATTGAGAATTTACCTTAGTTCATTTCAACTTCTTTTGGAGACACTTCATCTTCATGTTCAGATTCTTCATCATCACCAATAATAGGAGTCTTAAGTGGTGCCTCTATTTCATTACCACTTCTCAAGGTGATAGCACTTGCACTCTCTTTTGAGTTTACAATCGTTTAGGAGGGAAGTTTACCTGAACATTGATTTTCCAATCGACTCACAGCAATAGCTATATAACTCAATTGATTATCTAGATTCTGAATGCTACCTCTTATTTTTTGTTGGAATTGTATGACTTCATTTTGAAGATAAGTGGTATTTTGAGCTAATGTTTTCATCATATCTTCCAATAAAGGTCCAGATCTTGATGGTTGAACTTGTCTTTGATATGGTTACTGGTAGGAACTTTGTTATTTTCCTTGATGCCTATAATTACTAAATGGAGGATTCTTCCATCGTGAATTGTGTGCATAGGGGTAGTTAGGATCATACTTCCTTTGTCTTGGATGTCTCTTGCAAGGTTGAACACATATCAGTTGGATGTCCTACCAAAATCATTCAGTTATGCCTTGGATGTCTCTTGCAAAGTTAGACACATATCAGTTGGATATCCTACCATTATGCAAATTTCGCATACTTTATTGAGCACCATTTGTCTCATTAAAGATGTCAACCAGCTATCTAGAATATGGCAATACTAGCTTCACTAGGTTTTAATGGACTAGGGTCTTCCCGAATGTTAAATTGTTGAGAGTTAGTAACCATGTTAGAAATCAAATTTTCTTCAACAGGTGTCTTATCTACCAGTGCACCTCTGCTTGTTGCATTTATCATACTTCTTTCTTGTGGTAGAAGCCCCTCATAGACGTATTGGATCAAGAGTTATTTACTAATTTAATGGTAAGGGCAGTTAGCACACAGCGTCTTGAAACACTCCCAGTACTCATCTAGTGTCTCCCCATGGTGTTGTCAAATTGCACATATTTCCTCCCAATTATTCGTAGCTTGAGAGGTAAGGAAGTACTTCTCTAGAAAAAGTATTTGCATCTCATTCTAATTAGTGATCGACCTAGAGGTCAAGTAGTAAAGCCAATCTTTGGGGGTGTCCCCCAATGAGAATAGGAATCCTCTCAACTTAATCTGCTTTTCTTGTACCCCAGCTAGCTTTATACTAGATTAGACTATATAGAACTCCTTAAGGTGCTTATGAGGATCTTCATCTAGCATACCATGAAAAGTAGGCAAAAGATGAATTGGACCAAATTTAAGCTTGAAAGCAATATCAATAGCAAGAAATTCAATGCATAAAGGTTGATGATTAAAATTAGTAGCAGCTAATTGCATAAGAGTGTGATCATTATTTTGCTTAATCATACTAAAATCTACTTTAGAAATGGAATCACTAGAAGAATTAGAAAGCAAAAATAAAACTATTTGAATTCCTAGTGAATAATCAAGTCCCCTGTCAAATAGTGACAAATCCTTGGAACTTTGTGCAATTTGTCTTCTCGATCTACATATTGTTCTGTCAATTTATTGATCAAATTTCAATTCACCAAAGTGAGAAGATCATGTTATACATTATAACTAACAAAAAAATGAAGTTAATTAAAAATAAAAATAAAATAAAACAAATAAAATCATAAAAGTAAAGGATATTAATCCCTAGCAACGATGCCAAACTTGAATTAGCGTATTGTAATATTACTCAAAATAACTAGACCTACAACTATAGCAGTGGTAAGTCTAGGTCAATTCTACAGAGATTAAATCAAATTACTTTCCTAAATTATCTGTATATGTAAAACAAGGGTGTTTATGTTTGATGCAAATTAGAAAATAACGTAAGAGTGAATATATAAAAACAATTCAAATTAAACAATAGAAAAGTGAGACAATTTATAAATGGGTTGAAATTCAGTTCTTCAGTTTAATCTCGGCCTATACACAATTTCACATACATCATTGCATTATTGTCTTAACACTCTCATAACTGTGACAAAATTTTCAAGGGCCTGACAACAGGTTGACTGAAGATCTTTTTGTCATCTTGCATTGAAAAAGTGCCTTGGAGATTTGATATCTCTCCACCTTACTTTGTACACCACATAATTCTTTAAGATGCAGTATTATAGTAAGTGCATCCATGTTCTCATGTTGCCTCTGAAGTTCAGGAGACATGATAGCTAACATCACACATGTAGCTTGTTTACCATCATTAATATAACATTGGCATTTCTCCTACTTTTAATCAGTTGCACCTAAACAAAGTTTCGATGGAGCAAAAGTATCAAGAATGTATAACTTGTTTTTCTGTCTAAGAAACATTTTTAAGTTTGTAGGTCTAAGAAATAAGTAGAATTCTGGTTTTATTCTCAAACAATGGAAAACCACTATCACGTTCCTAACGTGTACTTATTTTTTATTGAGGGATTCAAATTTTCAAAAATTTATAATCTCATCAAAAAAATATAATCTCATTATATTTATAATTTCAAACATAATCTAATTATGAAAGAAATTATTTAAAAACTTTTTCTTAATTCTAATTATTGATTTGAAAAAAAAATTAAATTCATAATTCAACTCTTGAAAAATTAAATTAAATTCCAAAACTTTTCTTCATAAAAATCTCTTTGAAAATAATTTTCAAAATTTAGTAAAACACCATTCAATTTTCTCACTAGTGTAAAGTAATTTAATCTCCATTAAATTAATTTAATATTTAAATTTAAGGTTTTTAAAACTTTAAAAATAAATAAAACAAGGGAGGAAGGCTGACTGGCACATGCACGTGCCAAATAATAAGTACAAGCATCTATGCGAGCGTGTCTGCGGTCAACAAGGTGTTGACTGACATGTGCATTGCATGCACCAATCATGTCTACTACAGATGTGTCCCCAAGATGGCGGTCGCATGACTCACATGAGCCCCTCGTCTTCTCAAAAAATGTTTCCCACATTTATAAGAACCGCCTTCCATGCTCCCTCGTTCTCTAACCGATGCTCCCATGTTTCTCCAGCTACTTCAACCGTTGACTGTCAACTCTCTTCACTGCCTACGTTCCCAACTCTTCACCGTCTTAGTCTCCACCGACAACCCAATTGATCTTAACAACACCCTCCATGGCGTTGTCTATGGCATTACAAGTGATGCCTAGTGGGCTTCGCGTCGTAGGCAACCCACTAGATTGCTATATGAGACAATCAAATGGGCGATATTCTCCCATCTTATTCGTGTACACGTATGACAGTAAATTAATAACAGAGAAAAACAATTACAAAGGAAAGCATACAGAAGTTAGAAGCAAAATAGGGCATAAACACACAAGAATTTAAAAAATGCAATCTTAGAATATGTTCGGAGGCAGTCGCAACTAAAAACAATTCAATGCGAGTTTCTTTGCATTCAATAAATGTACAGGTGATAGAAAACATTTTTAAGATACTCGTATTCACAATTCGTTGTATCTTTTCACACAAACATTTTTTCAAAGCAAATAACTAGATTTTGTTTGCTGGAAATAACTATACAAAACTAGAACAGAACACATTTCCATGAATAAATAAAATTCCGAAGTAGACAAAAGAATAGCTTCGAAGAAAGACAAAACCATAAACATAACATATTAATTATTATCAAAATCAACAACAATCAAGCACCTAATCCAAGTTAAGCAATTAAACAGAGGCTCTAATACCATTGTTGGAATCCAACTGTGAACGAATTATAGGTGCAACAAAAAAATAAACAATTTTACAAATTCCGAACAGATTTCGATAATTGAATTAACTTGAATAAAACATGAATTCAAATAAGAAATCATACCTTTTGTGTTCCAATGGGAAAACCTTTGAAACTATTTCAATTTGTTAATCACGAGCTGTTCAATTGTCCAACCTCTGATAGTATCCACTGATCAATTATCAATACTGTTTTGAGAGGAAGAAGACAAAATGCTAGCTTCTAAATGTTCTTCCTTTATTTAAGTAGAAAAATCATTAGGATCTTCAATTAAAGTTAAACTTCTTTAATTATAATTAAAATCAAATTTTAATTCTAATAAAATAAAAAATCTCATATTTGATCCGCAAAGTTTCTCAAACTTTATAATTAAGTCCAAGTTAATTAAATTGATTTTTCTTTCACAATTTGCTTTTTGATGTATAACCCATTAAGTTCCTAATAAATTAGCAATGATTATAAATTACAATTCTAATTCACAATTAGAATTAGATAAATTAAAACATATCTTAATTTATAATTAATTTTCCAATTAAACAATTTATAATCATAAATTATAATTGGCGTCTAGCAATACTTCATGATTACCTAAATATCAGCAATGTCAAAATGATTGACTTAACCTGTCCATGCATGGTTATAATGTATAATTTAATCCTTTTGTTATACAGTATTCTAATTGGATGAAGTATGGATATAGTGTCTATTCTTTTAGTCCAATTATTTTTTATCATGCTAATTAGTGATGATTTATAATTGAAATTTGAAAATGCCTTTCCAAATATCAATTCACTCTGGTCAAAGAATTTCATAAATTATTACTGATCAAGAATAGTAAAATATTCTCTCTAATTTCTTTAGAGTGATGAATCCTATATTGATTTACTCAACTATCTCCATGTGGTTTATACCGTATGCAATTACTACCGACTGAATTATCTTATGACAATTTATAAGTAGGATAAAAATATATTAATTCCCATATGAAATATCTTGATAATCTCAAGTCTCAGGATCAATTATACATCCATCATTATAAGATAGTCCATAAACGCATAAGTAATATTTTATTTAGAATTCTCATAATCGAGTTAGTTCAGTGACTTATTCTCTAATAATCACCCACACATTAGTTTATGTGCCTCTATACTTTAATTTATGAGATCATTTACTTTTTCATAAGAAAGAAACATAATGAGTGCTAATTTTATCGTTTCAATAATATCCTATGTTGATGAAACTGTAACTAGAAGCATTTATAAATAATATATATGTGTAAATTGAATATAGTAATTATGATCTCATTATAATTTCAATCATTCAGTAATTATTCCAAGGATTTTATCTCTGATATTAAAACATAAAATATTAATTAAATTAACATATAAGATAATTAAATCCTTTTTTATTGATTAAAATAAAGTCATACATTAATTTGTATCCAATTGATTAGTTGCAAAGGTATAAACTACCGATTATGTACTACAATATCTTTAAGGTATACAAAACCAAAGTTAGAAAAAGAATCATATAACACATCATTCATAAGATTATAGAATGTGATAGGTGCATTAATCAATTTGAAACGCATTACCAAAAACTTGTATGCACACTACTTGATTACACAAGTAGTTTTGGATCTATCACCGTCTACAATACTAATGCCCAGATTGGAGATCCAACTTTGTGAATATGATAGGCTTACTTAACATGTCCATAAGGCCCCATAGTTAATGTCCATTCTCAAGGTTCCATTTGCCTTCTTTTGGAGCAAAATTATAGCACCATATATATTAGGGTTTCGAGGGCTAAGTGTACCTTTGCCTCCTGCAACTCATTCAACGATTTGTGTAGTTTCCTTCGTTCTAAAGGAGATATTCGATATGGAGCACGAGCAGGGGTGTTGCACCAGGTTCTAATTCTATTTTATGGTCTATTGCTCTCGTTGGAGGCAACTCTTTCTACATCTCTGTTGGTTACGTAACTCTAGAAACGAGACGAGACACTAAATTACTAGCTAGTCAATCATGACGCTTTATTTCTCATATCAAAATTTGAAGTTACTTTTCAGTCCATTACCTTGAAGATTGGGCAAGAAACTATATATAATGTTTGTCAGAATGTCTTACAATTTATCCCATGTTAAAATATTTCGCAATATTTGCAAAGAAAGTGGATTCTCATAATTAACTGTGAATATTTCGTCACGTATGTACATGGATTTCTATGCACACCTCTTTATGTGTAACCTTATCCTTTCCCAAATATAGAATTTACTTATTTTAAGTTTTCCCCTTTAATTTATCCTGTCTTTAACGTTGCAGTGAAAATTAGTCAAAATTAAACAAAAATGTTCAATTTACTAATATCATGATGTAGCATGACTAGAATCGTTCAGCAGACCAACTCCTTGTGTATGTATGTTAGAAACAGTCTTGCTGTAAGATTATATATACATTGATAGTCAGTAAAATACACCTTGAACCATAATTTAATTGTATAATTGCGCTAGTAAAAGAAGACAAAGTCAGGGGTGGCTATGTAGTTGTTCCCGTGAGCTTCATAGCGTATTGCTGAAGGATTTTTCAGTTTTTGGCTGGTGGACGAAGGATTAGTTTAAATATCCCATTGTTTATTCCCAGAGTTAATTGTAACGACATTAGCCGTGTTTGAAGAGTTCTCGACTGCTTGAGAATTTGGGAAAGGTAGAGGAAAAAGTCCTCTCTGCTAATTTCCACTCTTAATTAATTAACTGATATGTATATATATATATACATATACATACATACATACATACTATTAGGAGCCCTATCCTCCAAGCTTAAAATCCACAAGCATAACACAAGTTTTGCCGAAGTCCGAGAAAGTCATGTCGTACTCAAGATCTGCCTTTGCTTTGTATTTGTTAGCAACCACTGTAATGATCCAAACTGTTTTAGGAGTTGACCCTCTCCTACATTTCTGCACAAGTAATCAAAATTTCTCTGCCAATGGCCCTTATCATACGAGCTTCAATAGGCTCATGCGTTTTTTCTACAGTCAAGCTCCTACCGGAGGTTTTGCACTTGGTAGTTTGGGACTAGAGCGAGAGCGACCTTATGGACTGGCAATGTGCAGGGCAGATGTCTCTGTCTCAGATTGCCGAACCTGCATTGCTGGCGCCAGCACTGAGATTCGCAAACGCTGCCCATACAATAAAGGAGCCATCATATGGTATGACCATTGCCTCTTAAAATACTCTAATGAGGACTTCATTGGCACACTAGACAACAAAAACAAGTTCTACTTGTTGAACGTGCAAGACGTAAGTGATGGAATCGCCTTTGATCGAAAGGTGAAGGAATTGCTGACCCAACTTGCAACTGAAGCTTCTACTTCGAGAAAAATGTATGCGGATGGAGAGTTAGAGCTCGAGGGGTCAAAGAAACTTTATGGGTTGACTGAATGCACCAGGGATCTTTCTGCTGCTGATTGCAAAGTGTGCATCGACGGTGCTATAAGTGAGCTTCCAAGCTGCTGTAGCGGAAAAGAAGGTGGAAGGGTCATCGGTGGAAGTTGCAGTGTTAGATATGAAACTTATCCATTTGTTAACGCTTAAAAGTCGAATGAATCCCCAGCCGTTTACATCTCAAACACCTTATGCCTGCTCGGAAGGATTATTTTATTTTATTAATTTTCCAATAAAAAAGCTCATTATAATAGCTTGTATTCATTTCTTGTATTCATTTTCTTAAATAATTACAATATTGGCAAAAGATAAGATCTACTTACAATTTTAAAAGTTTACCATGCTTTATATACTAGTTATTACCTAAATTCCTGTTATTTCGGTTGGTGATTTCCGATCTTAATGGACTGAGCCCATGCTTAATTCATATACGTTGACATTCAAATCAAAGTCAAAGGCCTTTTTTATTAAATCAAGTTTAAACATGTTCCCATTTGGATTTTTTTTTTTAATGTCCTACTAGAATGTTAGTACGTTACAAATTTGAGCTATTTAGTAAGTTGCTTAGGTAAACTAATTTGTCCTGATGAAGCTACTAAAAAAATGAAGAGAATCGTCTATATGAGAGTTTGCATTGAAGAAAAGTTTAGAATAGAACTTCTAAACTCTATTCCCTTGTTAAAACTAAATGAAGTGGATAATCTGGTATAGGCTGAGGTTTTAATAACCTATCATTGAAAGTCAACATTCAACCGGCATCATAGAGCATAGAAAGTTATGGGTGAGAAGTTTTTAAGGGGTGACTATAGTGAGCTTATGAAGATAAACTCATCAGGGACGTAAATTACACCAAAATCACCTCATCAGAAGAGAACAAGAACTAGGTTAATAAAAGGTCACTTTGTAACAGTAATTCCTTGCCACAAATCGATACATAAACAAACTATTATTTTAGCTAACTATCTTATGAAAAAAAATAATTCAACATAGGACATCACATAATTAGACAAATCAACTAGCCTAAAAATGCATATATAATTAGATAGCCCCATAATCTGGATTTAGGATGTATATATATCATGATTCCTAGATAGCACTAATGAAGCTTAGAAGAATGGAAATGATGCGTAGTAGAATGGAACAATTCAAATTAGAGTCCACTAAGCCATATAGAGTATAGATAAGACCAAACACTAGCTGAAAATTGAGATATATGATAATAAAAACCAAAATAAAGGAGTTTATCAAGCGCAAATAGGGGACCGAGCAAGAAATTATATATAATATATATATATAATCATCCAACATTATTATCACAAATAGAACAAACAACCATGGTGTACGGCAAACAACAATAATGCAACACCCATGGTTTAATACCAATTGTAAGACATTTAAGAATCGACAATTATTTACATCTACCTGTTTCTATGATTATTTTTGTAAGATGTTGATTTATTCCTTTTTTACTTCCTTTCTTTAATATGTTTCTTCAATGATTCAGAATACAAATTCATAAGTTTTCTAAAACTTACATATCCCTTCACCAACTATCATATAAGTTCAGCAACCATCATGTTGGTTCATTATTAGAAGGGAGAGGGAAATGGTCTTTGATCCATTTGAGGGTCATTATTTAATACTTAATAATTATTATCATTGGTGTTTTTCATGAGACTCAAATTTATAAGTCAAATGGGACATTAAATATTCTAACAAACATTACCTAACAACCTCAAAAATGAAAGTTTAACTTTTAGAGTTGAAAAATTAAATTGGGGTCAGCAAAATACGTTGCATGCAGATTAGGTAAACTCATACTGTAGAAGGTCAACCTCGATCCAGCCTAATTTCTCTAGAAGCTATAAAAAGTCGGCAATTTCAACTTCATTCTTTGGCGAACTATTATGCATGACAAATCCATTTCCCTCTACTTAAAGGGGCCACAAGTGAATGCATTAAAACCAGAGATTCTATCATTCTCCATATTAACAACGTTCAAACATGTTTTGCTCAAAACCAATCCTTCTATTATGTTTCTGTCTTCTACTCCGACTCCGAGGCACCGTTTGCTCAAGTCCACTCTTTCATTTCTGCTTCAGCCAGGGAAATTACACTGCCAATACCCCTTATGGCTTTAATTTAAACAATTTGCTCAACTCCCTATACAAAGCCACACCTCCGACAGGATTTTCCCTTGGCTCAAATGGTAAAGGTCAATACCGCGTAAACGGTCTAGCTCTATGCCGTGGTGATCTCTCAACTGAAGATTGCAAGACTTGCGTAGCCGAAGCAAGCACAGAGATCCGCCAACGCTGCCCCACAAACAAGGGT
>JANSVA010000009.1:2278896-2292338 GCA_025504915.1 Erythroxylum reticulatum | reverse complement strand
ATTATTATGATGCCATGTGAAGTATTGTAGTGATTTTTCGTAGCTCACCCTTATCGTAGGATATGTATCGGAATGACTTATGGGCGTCCCGGTGTATACCCTACGGTAAGGGGGCGCCACAGTAAGTATTTCTTATTAACTGACAGTTCCTATTTTCAAAGGTCAAAGTTGTGAATTCTCAAGCATCAAAATGAAGATGTTATTTCACAGATGATGAACCCATGTTGAAAGAAATCAAGAAGAAGGATGTAAAGCCTTATTTTTTATCCAGTAATCTATTTATGATCAATTTTTTCGAAAATTATAGCAACAACAATGACAATTGGAGCATGAATTTAGATTCAGATAACACTACCATTTAGTCATTACAAGCATATATAAATTGATATCGTTAAAATCCATTGAAAAAAAGATCATGATGTCGTACCTCACATAGATTCGACGATGATGGCGAGGAGTTTTAGTCTGACGATGGCAGGGAGAAGTAGTCAGATGACGGCGATGATGACACCTAGTGGCATGACGAGGAGGCGAGGACAGATGATGAGACACCCGGTGGGACAATAAGGACAACAATAGGAGAGGGGTTGCAGGTGAGGTGAAATGGAGGAGAGGAAATGGGGGAAGATGATACTGTGGAAGACAACCATAAATCAAAACAATGTCGTTTGGTGTTAACCCAAAAGACGTCATTTTTTTTCTTCTCAAAATGTTGAAAAAGAGGCAAATGATGACATGTAGAACTAAATTTTACCGAAAAAATTTACTGAAGGAAATAGCTTTGGTAAAGCTTTCTTTATCGATAGTAATCTCTTACCATCATTATATTCCATCGAAAAATTTTCCCACTTTGATTTCCATCCATATTTACTGACAAATTTTTTTCTATCACAAGTTGAAATTTTTGCCGAAAATTTTACCAACAGAACTTGATATTCCGTCAGTAATTACCAACGGTTCCATTTTTGTTAGTAATTGTCCATCGCTAAAAGCTAATTTTCTTGTACTAATGTTAGAGTTAATTAAACTAACTAATTAAGTTCAACTTAACTAAATCATTTAATTAAACTAATAGATTAAACATATCTAGGCTATGTCATTTTGGGGACTAAAATCCCTAAATCTAAGTTGATTCCCTTCACTGGGGAATGAGTGGCATGAAGTGAGAACCAGTGATGTGATGTAAGAATGAGTGGCCTGGCAGCAGACATTTATGTGAGAATGAAGGTAAGCGACTTAGATTTAGGGATTTTAGTCCCTAAAATTATATTGCCTAGATAAGTTTAATTTGTTAGTTTAATTAAATGACATAGTTTAGTTAAAATCAATTAGTTAGTTTATTAGATTTGATATATATAAGTGTTTAGGGTTTCTAGAACAGGTGGCAAGTCAAGTCAGTAAACTTGGCGGAGACACTAATGTCAGGTCATAATTGAAAAAATTGAAAGTTTGAGTATTTAAATGTCATTTTTTAAAGTTTGGGCTATAACTGCAAAATTAGGCAACGTTTGAGATTATTTTGTAATTAACCCTTAAGCATATCGACTATGTTGTATAAAATTGTTCTTATTGTTCCTAAGTTTAACAAAGGTGAAAATATATAACTACGACAATTATGAAATTTGGAGCATGAAAATCTAATATATGTGGAAAGAGTATGAGGTTTTAAAGCCACTAAATATAGTTATAAATATTTTAGAGAGGTAATAAAACTCAACATAAAAGTGATCATGATGTATATCAGATACAAAAAAGGATGAACTCATTAGCTTGCATTATGTTGCTGAGAATTATGGACAATGACAATATGCATTAATTAAATAAGCATAAGACTATTAAGGACATATGATCTACTTCAATTGTGGGATTTAAAGGAACCATAGTAACTATTTTAAGGTTGTTAAGTGAGTTTTATATATAATAAAACTCATAATACCGTAAGTATACGAATCGTATTTGTAGTATCAAAAGATATGTTTCCACGAGGATTATTGAATTAAACAACTTGAAAAGAACTTTGTACTTAAGAAGTAATTTAAATTTAAATAAATAACTAAAAGTAATAAGAACTATTATATCCTTATCTTGTTTCCATTAATCTAATCAATTCAATTTATGTTTGATCGAAGATATCTTAAAGTTTTGATTACCCTCTCTCAAGATCTAATCAAGTAACCTTAATTGAATTTGATATTTATAAATTTGTAATCTCTCAATTCACAAAGCCACTCCTAACTTATTCAATTAGATCGGTAGTAATCATATAAATAATTAATTTCACAATTAAGATCTCTTTTCAATTGATCATTAATCTAATAATTGTAGGTCTATTAAATTGCCAAATATGATTGCACACCTTTACATAAATTACTTCACTCACTCCCTTGATTTATTATTAAGTATATGCATAAAAATTACCACAAGAATTCATTAATGTATTCAATTTGACAAGAAATAAGGTTCACAAAATAATAGGGATCTAGAAACCTATAATCATGTTAAACATCTTAGAAATCCAAATAAACATCTTAAAAATCCAAATAAACATCTAAGAAAATGAATGAAATAGAGGGAAAAAAAACAAAACTAGTTGGAATTCTGATACAAAATTTAGAATTTCTCTTAAGCTTTTCTTGATGTCTCTTCTTAATCTTCTTTGATTTAGTGGTTGTTTCTCCTTTTTGGTGTTTTTCATATTCTTTAATAGTGCATTAGGGTTTTGGGGCTATGTCTAGGGTTTTCTCACTTTGTTCGATTCCAAAAATAGCAACAAACCCTCAAAACCCAAAAAAACTAACACCTAAAAAACCTTTTTGCATAATCATGATTTGGAGGCATGATCATATGTCAAGTTGTTCTTCCTCTCTGTCATGACTGTGCTCCGTATCACAATCATGATAAAGAGCCATGCAAACCTATGCAATGCTTGTCACAATCTTGCCTCTATACACGATTGTGAAATCCTTTATGCATCCTACATCTTCTTCATTTTTTAATTTCCTGATTTCCAACACTCACAAACACATCAAACACCTTTTGAAACATAAAATTAGGGTTCAATTCTTGCCTAAACTAAACAAACACTTAGAATACATACAAACATTAATAATAACACAATTCTAATCCTATGCAGATGATAATCATCTGAGAAATTTTTTAAAACACACATAAACAACTAGCAAAACATAATACAATCTATACATTTTAACATCCTTACACTTAAACCTTTGCTTGTCCCCAAGAAAAACTAAAAACACAAACAAACAAAAACACTTGAGTACATGAACACAAAATCATAAAACAATACAATAATGGTATAATGGCATCAAATATTAGGAAATTAACTTAACCCCAAACATTAATCAATCAAACTTTGTCAATATGCTAACTTAGTCCTTTCATGTTTAAGTACTTCTATTTGAATATAGATATCAATCAAAATATTACAACCCTTATCACAAACATACGACACTTATAAGTATGCATTTATTATTATTAATTAATCAAAAAGAAAAACTATCACTAGGTAACCTTCCATAAAAACTATTACTACTGTTAAAAGATTGAAAGGTTTAATTTATTATAACATCATTTAAAAGATTTTTTTAACTATAACATAGTCTTTTGACATGAAGGATAATAATTTGTTATGAATGTCCCCTAGTTACTTAACTAGGTTACATTTTTTATTTACCTTGGTTGGAAAGTCATTCTAGACTTTTGATGCCCCTAGTTACTCAACTATATCACAACTCTCAACTGGCTACTAGTTCTATTCTTAACCTAATATTCTTAAAAAGGACCAACAAAATAGTTTTTTCATTTAATTTTTTAGTTTATCTCATTTCTTCTTAGTTAATTACTCTCATTTCATGTACTAATAATGCTAACCAATTCAATCGACTATAATTCTAAATGTATACGAACAAATTCCCTACACTGAAAGAATAAGTTTCATATCCTAATTAACATACATATTCATCCTTAAGACTCTTAAAACAAAAAATTCATAAGTTACTATGCCTTTCAAATTAAATGACCATGTTCAAAGTTAAACTAATTCCATTAAATTCTTTCCATCGACACATTAACACAATGCATACATCACAATGCCAACATAATCAAAAACTATACAATTGTAAAATTCACACATACATGATATATACAAATGCAAAATTCAAACACACATGATATGTGATTACATATCCACATCCCCACCTTTGAACAACACATTGTCCTTAATGTGGAAAACAAACAATATAAATAAAGATAAATAAAGAATAAAAAATACTTAGTCAAAAAAAGAATACTTATGGTGTTTCTATTGATTGTTAATATGATAATTGTGGGTATTTTAACTTGCCAACTCTCGTTCCACACCTTAACACTAATTACTTGACTTACTCTCTCAATTTATTATTGACTATATGAACAAAAATTATCACAAACATACATCAATGTATTGAATTCAACAAGAAATAAGGTTCACAAAATAATTTTAAAATAATTCTTCTTGATGTCTCCTCTTTATTTTCTTTCATGAAGTGGCTGCTGCCTCTTTTTGGTGTTTTTCACACTATTTTATAGTTCATTAGGGTTGTGGGGTTGTTTCTAGTGTTTTCCCATAATATGTGCTTAATTGATTGTATAATTATTCCATAACACTTAGTGATTAATGGCATGAAATCGCTTAAGATACTCACTTTGACTTATATGTGGTTTTAGGCATAATTCAGAAGCAAAAGAGTTAAAGTGAGTTTAAAGCATTATAATTAGGTCATTTTCCAAAGGTTCACACTCATTTGTCTTCATAGATCAAGAAGAAGAAGATTAGGGAAAGAATAATACATGAAGAAGGCAAGAAAATGGTGAAAATAGTGGAAGAAACTCACCGCCATGATAAAAGATGTCATGGGCGTGACACATTTGTCACATCCATGACATATTTTGTATAGGCGTGACACCTATGTCAAGCCCATGCATTTGAGGCTCACATCCATGAGCCTCAATTAGGGTGGGTCACAGGTGTGACACTTTCATACACACCCATGAGACACTCATAGCTCATCAATCCCTACTTTTTACTATAAAAACATCGTTTCGGTGATGACACAAATATGAAAGAATAGAGGGTGTTTTTTGGCTGAAGGAGAGAAAGCTTCAAGAGCCATTGGGAGAGAAGGGAGTATAATGAAGCTCTCACATATGAAGAAACCCATGGAAGGGTAGCATCCCGATGTCAGTTTGGAGGCAAAATTGATACCTAGTAAAAGAAGACAAAGCCAGGGGTGGTCATCTCGTTGTTCCCATGAGCTTCATAGCGTATTGCTGAAGGATTTTTTCATTTTTTGGCTGATGGACGAAGGATTAGTTTAATCCTATCATTTATTCCCATAGTTAATTTATTTGTTCTATTCAAACTTATTATTACTAAAAAGGGATATCAGTGGAAGACAAACAAATCAGCTTAGGAAAACAAAGAGTTAAAATTTGATAATAAGAGATGTAATTGACACTTGAATTGGAGATCTACTTTAGATTAATTAATGTAAGGATTAAACTTTAATAATCTTAAGTGGTATTTTATTTTTATGTCCATACAATTTGCATTTATTCACTTTGCTTATTTTAAGAGTATACACTTTGCATGTATCCTTTTTGTTTTTTTTTTTAAATGCAAAGCATACAAATTTCTGGACAAGCAATCAAAATTTCACTACCGATGGCCCTTATCGTATGAGCTTCAATAAGCTTTTGCGTTTTTTTTATAATCAAGGTCCTTTTGGAGGGTTTGCACTTTGTAGTTTAGGTCTAGAGCGAGAGCGAACTTATGGACTAGTGTTATACCCTTAAGTTCGAGATAGTGGAATCGTGCAGCCATTGTAAGCCTTGACCGGTGTTCAACACGCAGAATAATGAAACAAAGAAAAAACTTACGAGGAGACAAGGACAAAAATGGACAATGTAAAGGCTGGGCATGCATTGGTGCACATTGGTGGTAATCTTCGATGAGATGCAATATTCGGATGTGAAACCAAAAGAAGGCGTGAGGCAGACATCGAGTAGAAGGTTAGATAGATCACATGCATAATGGGATTTTGCGAGAGTTCCAAGGTGACTTAGCAAGTAGCTCAAGCATGGTATAAGTTTCGGTAAATTTTTAGACCTTGTATGAGATGAGTTAGCTAAGGCTGGGTTCTTGAAGGACTAAGGACTTATTGTGTACTCAAATAGACAGACCATAGATAAGGAATTTGGCATGGGTAAGCATTAGATGGACCAATGTGCTATTAGCTTGGATGACTCATCATCAATAGATAAGGATATGGAGATCTTAGATGATGTGGCGGATAAGGTCACAGTGATAAACATCAGCTCTAAGAGATAAAGATCACGTGGAAGGATCATCTAAAAGTAAAGGAGACCTTCACGGATATAGATAGATCATTCCTAGTATATGTAATATTGTATCTTGTGTGATGTAGTTAATCATAGAGTCATGATAATGTCATCTATTGGTTATTATAATGTAATTTGATAAGGATAATATAAGATAAAATTGTGAGTTAACTAATAGAGTTCTATTAGGATTCTAAGTTACCCATCTAGAGATGCCTATAAATAGCTAATTTGAATCTTACTTTTCTAAAAGAGTGTAAGTGTCAGAGACACTCAGAGAAGATGAGTGTGAAAGAAACTTAGAGATTGAGAGAATATTCCTTTGTATATTTTAAGGAAAGTAATGAAGGTTGAATTTTTAACTATATCTCTTTCTCGTGTTCTTTTATTGTCATGAATATTTAGTTCTTTCATAATTTTCTTACAATGGGGTGATAGTGAAACACTGCAAAGGTTGTGAGACATTCGAGAATAAGTAAATTGGTTAGCAATCACGAGATAAAGCTAAATCTTACTTTAATGGAGTGAAGTGAGATTACTGTGCAAAAGAGTTAGCATTTCTTGTGGGACAAGTTCGTACTTGAAGAAATCCTTTGTAATAACTAGCAATGTGCAATGCAGATGTCTCTGTTTTAGATTGTCGAACCTATATTGTTGGTGCTAGCACTGAGATTGGCAACCGCTGCCTATACAAGGAAGGAGCCATCATATTGTACGACCAGTGCCTCTTTAAATACTCTAATGAGGACTTCTTTGGAAAATAAGATAGCAAAAACAAGTTTTGCTTCTTGAACGTGCAAAACGTAAGGGATGGAATGGCCTCTAATTGATAGGTGAAGGAATTGTTGACCCAACTTATAAGTGAAGCTTTTACTTTGAGAAAATGTATGTGGATGGAGAGTTAGAGTTCGAGGGGTCAATGAAACTTTATGGGTTGACTCAATGCAACAAGATCTTTCTGCTATTGATTGCAATTGGTGCATCGAAGGTGCTATAAGTGAGCTTCCAAGTTGCTATACTGGGAAAGAAGGTGGAAGGATCGTTGATGGAACTTGTAGTATTAGATATGAAACTTATCCATTTGTTAACACTTAAAAGTAGAATGAAACCCCAGCCATTTACATCTTCAATACCTTATGCCTGCTCAGAAGGATTATTTTATTTTATTAATTTTCCAATAAAGAAGCTCATTATAATAGATTGTAGTCATTTCTTTTATTCATTTTCTTAAATATAATTTTTATGAAAGAAAATATCATTTGACTGTATTGGAAAAAGATAAGATTTGCAATTTTAAAATTTTACCATGCTGTACTAGTTATTACCTAAATTCTTGTTATTTCAATTGGTGATTTCCAATCTTAATGAATTTGAGCCCTACGCTTAATTCATATACATTGACATTCAAATCAAATCAAAGGCCTTTTTTATTAAATCAAATTTAAAGCAACATATGAAGAGAATCATCCATATGAGAGTTTAGATTGAGATGGAGTTTAGAATAGAACTTCTATACTTTATTCCCATGTTAAAATTGACCGAAGCAGATAATGTTGTAGAGGCTGAGGTTTTTTTTTGTGTTTAAAAGAGAAGTTAGATAACATTAAGCAATAAGTCGTGGGAATGATATCCCAGCATTATCCTCTAGCAGAATATTCAGACAGCCTACAGGAGGCAATTGCAGATGATGAAAACCACCCATAAAAGATCTTGAATAATTTGCAAGCCAATCCGCCAGCCTATTTCCTCCCCAATAAACATGACGGATCTTCGCAGTCCAATTTCTAGCAATCAAGTGTTGAATCCATAGCGTTGAAGAACACTGCATATCCTGTCTATTTTGGAAATGTGAGAGGATGTTAGTTAGAAGTAATGAGTCTACCTCTAACTCAACACATCGGTAACCAAGATCCTAAGCAAGCGTCAACCCAGAGAATACCCCTTATAATTCAGCAGAAATAAATGTGCAGAAGTCAATATTATGAGTGAAACCTCCTAACCAAACTCCCGAACTATCTTGTAGAACGCCACCTACTACAACCCATGAAGAAGAGGATTTGTAAGTTCCACCAGTGTTTAACTTGACCTAAGGATGAGGGGGGTCAGGATTGGCATAATAATTTTTCCTCCGGGTGTCCTGTCCTATCCAATGCACGGCTAAATAAAACTTATGCTTTATAAATTTGAGCTACATAATCAAGGACAATAAACTGAGGATTAGAAGGCCACATAAATTGTATGTAAAATATGCTTTTGTTGTGCCAAAACCACAAATACCAACATGTCGTACCAAATATTACTGACCATTCAAACCCATACACCTCATGCTTGTTTTGTAAGTTAGACTTAAGCCAGTCATTCTTGGTCAATCTAAAGAAATTACTATTAGCTAGGAATTGGGAAAGAGATAGCTATAAAGACCGAGCATGAGGACAATCCCTCATTGCATGAATGTTTGACTCACTATTGCCACAACTTAGACAGGAATCATCAAGAGATAAATGTCATAAGCATCTTTGTTAGTTAGATAACAAACTTCCATTTAATAGGAGCTAGAGGAATGCTCAGATGCATTCAGGTCTTGACCATTTTCAAATGACCTACCAATAATTGTCCCCTTTTGGAATATTGTTCTGTTCAATCAAATTATACATAGAAGCAGTGGAAAAAATCCCATTCGTAAAAGCTCCCTAAACAATCTTATCGTTACTATGAGTGTTTGTAGGAGGTAGGATGCCAGTAATAGCCATGCAAACTGACACTGGCAACAAATTCTGAAATAGCTCCCATCTCCATCCACCATAGTTATCCACAAAATGTTTCAATGGTAGCATCAGCATCTCTTCTGAAATCATTGCCATGGCAACCGCAATTAGTGGGCCGAAATCAAGAACCCAAGCATCTAACCAGAATTTTGTAATATTTCCATTTCCCACTCTCCATTTGATACCATTCAGAACATGTTGCCAAATGGAGGCCATGCTTCACTAAATAATTGATCCCCCAGCAGTGTTAAGAGTAACTAATAAGCAGTTTAGATCAAACTTGTACTTATCACTAATAACTCGAACCCACAGAGCATTCAGATTAATAATCAAATCCCAACCAAGTCTTGTTAAAAATGCGTCATTGTTGGCTCGAATTTTTTTAAGGCTGAGACCACCAGATTCCTTAGGTTTACAAATTGTGTCCCATTTGACCAAGCTACATTTCCTTTGATTAGAATTGGCTCCCTATAAAAAGGTACGCATTATTGTTTTCAACTCATCATATAGGTACAGAGGAAGTCTAACAATTTGCATTGTATAGATAGGCAAAGTTGACAGCACTGATTGAATTAACGTTGCCCTGCCTACTAAGGATAGATGCTTGGATTTCCACCCTTGGAGGCCCTACTGGACCTTATCGAGAATATACTGATAGTTTCATCTAGAAGTGCGCTCATGAATTAAAGGCACCCTAAGGTATTGTCCAAGATTATTTGTGAGTGGAAACCCCCAATTCCTGCTTATAGAGCAAGCCATAGGATGAGACACATTATTTGAGACATAGCACCAAGTCTTTGACTTACTAACCTTTTATCCAGAAATTGTGCTACAAACATCTAAGATCTATTGAATGAAGCTAATCTGATCATCTTTAACCTCAGCAAATAGAATAAGATCGTCAACAAAGAATAAATGTGATAGGTGAGGGCCCCTTTGACTTAATTTGATCAGTTTTCATTTCCCATGAGCCACTGCATGATTAATTAAGTGTCCCAATCTCTCCATGCAAAGTATGAAAATGTATAGTGAAATAAGATCCCCTTATCAAATTCCTCGAGTAGGGGAAAAAGCTTCTGAGAGCTTGCCACCCCAACTAACTTGCATAGATACCATATATATAGATTTCATAATAAGATTAATGAACTCCATAGGCAACCTAGTAGTAATAAGAGTGTCAAGGATAAAGTCCCAGTTTAACCTATCATAAGCCTTTTCTAGATTTACCTTAATTGCAATAAAACCAATGTTGCCCTTCTTCCTTCTCATTGTATGAAGAACCTCTTAAACTATAACAATGTTGTCTGTGATTCTACGCCTAGGGAAAAAGCTGCATTGAGTAGGAGCAATAATATCATTCAAATAAGGCTTGAGTTTATTATCCACTATCATTGAAATTGCCTTATAAACTACCGAACAAAGACTGATAGGGCGAAATTGCTGAATAGTGAATGGGGAAGGAATCTTAGGAATCAGCATAAGAATAGTCCGATTAAACCCGGTTTCCCAAGATTCATGTCTAAATACTTGCTGAATATAATCCACTAATGAAGGATCAACCATTGCCTATTGTTTTTAGAAAAAGAGGGCATGGAAGCCATCAAACCTTGGGGCCTTGTTAGGAGCCATATCAAAGACAACATTTTTCACTTCATCTGCTTAAATTAGGTATCCCATTTGAACCACAACCTCGCTAGGTAAAATACGAAAATCTACCCTAATATGAAGATCCACTGCCCCTGATTCCTCTTTTCTATATAACATCTCAAAGAAAACTTTTGCCATTTGCTTAAGAGCAGCTGTGTCCGAAATCATGTTCCCAGCATCATCTCGAAGGGAGGTAACTTCGGTCTGTCTTCTCTTTGCCATAATAATGGCATGGTAAAATTTTGTATTACGGTCCCCATGCGAGATCCATTGACATCGAGCCTGCTAATGCCAAAAGAGCTCCTCTTCACATAGAACCTGCTTTAATTCGGATTGCAGAAATACTTCCAACTCCTTCAGGAATGCAGATTGTCGTTGTTCAAGTGTTCTTTGGATACCTCCCAATCTTGCCAGAAGCTTGTTTTTGTATTGGAAAATATTCCTAAATTCAGTCTTGCTCCAATCCTGTAGTTTTCTAGCAAAGTCCATCAAAGATCCACAATAATCATTAGGATCAGGTCTCGAATTAGTAGTTGCAAAAGAAGAAAAAGTTTCGTAGGTTAACCAAGTAGATTGAATGCGAAACTGACTCTGTCCTAACTTGGAGAGGGTCTTGTTACCAAAACTAACCGATAAAGGCCTATGATTAGAGTTAATAAAAGGAAGATGGAACACAGTCGTATTATGGAACAACTCCTGCCATTCGGCAGACCCAAAGGCCCTATCAATCCTTTCCAACACGTTACCCCTCCTCTAAGTGTATCTGGGTCCAGCAAAACCAAGATCATGCAAACAAGCACTTTGAATACACGCTTGAAAGGATTTATTAACCACAGGATGCATTCGAGAGCCTCCTCGCTTATCGGCAACCTCAAACTTCACATTAAAATCTCCGCCTAGTAACCAGGCCCAGTTGTAATACGAGCAAGTCTTTTAATATTCTACCATAAATATTGTTGGAGATGGTATTTCAAACTTGCATAGATAGCTGTAAAGAAATAAGATAGGCCATCTTGCACAATTCAGACATGTGGAAACTGTCTGTGAGCCACCAATACCGTGACTTCACTGTCTGCCCACCATAATACCCATATTCCACCTGAAAAACCCTCTGTCTCCACCCTAAAAGAATGTGCAAAACCTAAACTACCAATAACTTTAACCGCCCTCTCTCCACTAATTTGTGGTTTAGATAACACAACAAGGAAAGGCTTATGCAGCAGAACAAAATTCCTAAGAACAGGCTTAAAGGCCTTACCTCCAGCCCCTTAGCAATTCCAACTGAGAATCGACATAATAAATTGATGAAGACAAAACGCAAAGCACTCCTACGCATGCGTGCCTTTGGCACCTTCAAGCAGGACATCTATTGGATCAATTCCTGGTGTTTGGGGGACAACTTCCTCATGAGAGTGAAGCATCATGGGGACAGTATTTATCTCAGTTGAGATCTTACTGAGATCAGGGGGTTTAGCCGGCAACATCTCATAATTATTATGGCCTGGTATATGATGATTGCCCACATAGGTTTCGAAATTAGTGTCCGCCCCATATACCATTTCGTCCTGCCTTGGTAGTGAGAAGGATTTATCTGGGTACACCACATCATAATGAGTAGGAATAATAATGGCTGTGTGATCTCCAGTTGGTCGCTGCTTGGTTTGTTTTGGTACATTATGTGGAGGATCTATGTGTTTCGATGATGATTGCACTTGAGTTTTTACCTCAATCAGACATTGCAGATGAATGTTAGTAGGAGACTTATCCTTTTTAATTGCAATAAACCTAGACTTTCCCCCACTCGACATATGGGATACATTGGGCTATGCGGTACTTTCTTGCAAGAAACGTTGTTCCAAATCCTGTCTCTCAAAACCTATGTTCCTAGGCTCCTTTGCCACTCGAGCCTGTCTGTTATTCATAATTCCCAAACTCTCAATGTCAGTTAAGATAGAGAATCTGGAGCTCCATTTCCCCACTCGATTATTTACTATAGCAATATCACTTCCCGATTTGGTTCCTTGATTGCATTACATCAGGTAGGTTGCTGAACCTGAATCCAAGGTCCATACACTTCCTTATTGGTCACCGTAGATGGTGGAGGAGCGTTCTCGACAGCTGCATCGCTGCTGTCATTTGCCTTAGCTCCTACAGGGACTTCGTGAGGTACCTGCACTCTTGAAGGGAAATCGAATGATCCATGACCTACCATACCATAAAAGAAACATATCTGGGGTAGGCCTTTATAAGCTACTTTTATTTCATACCCATCAATCTCCACCCGTGGTCGTTGTGGGGTCGTCAAGTTGATATCTATAGTAACTCTAGGAAAATTTCCTCTTTGGGATTGCTGTGTATTCTCATCTATTGAGTTTTTTTGGCTCCTTTGTTGTCCCATATTGGTTAGGGACAAAAATTGAGGCAAGGATCTTGCCTACATAAGGAGGTTGCTACCTCCTTAGTTTATACACCAAACAAAGTCAAAGATTTGTATTACAAATTTGAATCTAGTTAAATTTCTCTTTTAAGGTGAGAGTTGGAGAGTTTGTCTTGCATATTTCTTTGTGGGTGTGTTGGTGTATTAGGGGATTGGGTGAGAGGAAAAATTGTGTGATTGTAAGAATTTTCACA
>JANSVA010000009.1:2257077-2276985 GCA_025504915.1 Erythroxylum reticulatum | reverse complement strand
ACCAGCCCATTTGTCACACAATGATTGATCCATTTGTCAATTCATTACTAGTCCATTTGTCACCAATTTAACTATGCTAAATGTCACTCAATTATAGGCTAAATCATTCAAATGTTTTCCATTTCATAATGTTCCAACACACTTCCACATTAACATCTTATCCTAACACTTGACATTTGTCCTACCCCAAATTTTCAAAATTTCCTATAATTCACCAAAATTTCCGAAACAACAAGTATCAACATCAAATCAGTTTTAGCACATTCAAACCACAATTCTTAATATAATCACATTTACAAATCAATTATACCCGAAAATTGTCAATGAATGCATGTACAATTATATTCATGTGCAATAATCAAAATTCTCATGTATGTGCAAAAATATGCAAAGCATGATAAGTATTTTCTAATTTCTCATTATTTTCTCATAAATCACAATTATAGTCTTAACGTGGGTAACGGGATGTTACAATTCTCCCCTCCTAACAAAAATTTTGTTCTCGAAAATCTTACCTAAATAGTCAAATAGGTAGGGGTACTGATTCCTCATGTGCTCCTCCATTTCCCATATGGCTTCCTCACTCGAATGGTTCTTCCAAAGGACTTTTACCATTAGGGTCACTCGATTCCTCAGTTGCTTATTCTCATAGCCAATTATTTTCACTGGTTCTTCAGCATAACTTAGATTACTAGAAACTTCAATTTCTTGAGTCCGTATCATATGAGCTGGATCCGATCGATATTGCCTAAGCATACTCACATTATTGGGCCCCAAACTATTTTACTGATTTTATTAAGCATAATTTGAATAAACTTTGGAGGTCTCGATAGATTAAATATTTTGGAGTAATTAACATGTCAATGTTAGTAGGATTTTATTGCTTAGGTTGGTTAAATTAAACTTTAAAGAGTGTATAACCTAAAGGGCAAAATTGGCAAGTCACTTAAGGATGAGGATTATAAGGCATAAATGGAAGGAAAAAAGGGTCATCTTACAATCATTAAGGGTATAAAAAGAAGAAGAAGTTGTTGTCTTGTTTTAAATTGAAGAAGAAATCATGGAAGAGGGGAAAAGAAGAGAAAAGTTAGGGTTTTTAGGAGATCTTGAAGAGTTTGAAGAATTCGAAGCTAAAACAAGTAAGTATAAGCATTAAACTTTCTTGATTGTTAGATGAAGCATATTTAGTGATAGCTAGAAGTGAAAAACAAGATTGAATGTGGGTAGGAAGTTGTTGATGAATGGTATGAGTTAATGTTTTACATTTTTGGGTTAACGATCAAAGATAGATCATAAATAGGTTCGTGAATGATATTGGGTTGAAATGAAGTTAAAAATAAAGTATAAGTGATGTTTTAGGTTTAATATGGGTCATATGTAAAAGGTGAAAAGTTAAAAAACTGAAAAAAAAAAGCGTAAAAACATGTCTTCAGGGTAGGTTTTTGAAGAAGTTCGCCGCGGCGAACTCAATTTTCCTGCATGAACATGCTTTGGTATTTTGTGCGTAACGTTTTCTGTAGATGCACAAATGGACTGATTTTTGATTTGATATAAACTAGAGACATAGGGTTACAAACTATATGTAGAAATAGGGTCTAAATTCAGCCTCTAAAATTTTCAATTTTGGGATGGAAGTCGAGAATAGATTTTTTGTTTCAGCATAAGAAATAGTCCAAATTGTTGAGGTATGACTTTCTGATTTAAACCAAATTGAATGGAATTTTGGTTATTGTTTAAGGAAATAAAATGAGGCAAGAGAGGAAAGTGTATCAAGAGCAAGGACATACCTAAGCAAGTTATAAGCAGGGAATTCAAGGTGGGTACATGTTTATAATAGAGTAAATTAACCACTCATTGTTTTCTTTGAATCAAGGAAGCTTAATGGTTTCAATTGCATCATAGATGTTGCATTTATTTGCTTCTTGATTAGATTGTGAAATTGTTATATGTTTGCTACATGAATTGTGTTGATGATTTATGAAAAGACTTCGAAAATGCTTCTTTTTGAAAAGATACATGTTTATGAAATCAGGTTTCCAAAAATGATTTTCCAAATATCTCATGTATTTGCAAAATAAGTTCCCAAAATGTGCCATATGGGCAAACTGTTTTCAATTCATGAATTACATGTTATGTGGTTTTGGTGTAATCCATTCAAGAATGTCACGTTTACGTTGACCAAGAAAAGGCTTCTCCCGCCTGCCAGTTAGTGGCATGGAGCTCCTTTATAGACTCCCTCATGTTTACGTCTACACAAGACCACTATGTGGGATTGCGATAGTACGTCAAGTTTTACGACTACATAGGACCATTATGTGGAAATGTGTAGTTCGTCATGTTCATGGATCTACCCAAACCATTATGATCTGCTTATGTGCTTATGAAGTGTTAACAAGTTTGATGCATACATGATTTACAATTGCTCATGAATTGTTTGATAAATTAAGAATTTTGAGAAATAAGTGTTTGGTGATTTTCATGCAAGATTACTATGGTTTCGAAAAGCGTATAATGGCAATAAGTTTTGAAAATGGTTTTTGCTTATTTCTCGATTATAAATATGTTACCCACGAGCTTTAAGTTCACCCCTATTCTCCTCCCCCTATTCAAGTGATGAGCAAGAGATCGAGTAGGTCAAGAGTTACAGCATCACTGCGAATTGGCATACTTTTGTATTTTTAAGTTAGATTTTTGGGAATTCAAGGCTTTAGCAACATTTCAAGTTCTGCTAGTTCAAATGTATTTTGTGTTTTTGTTTCTCTAACTCAAATGATGTATTATGGTTTCAAATGCCATTAAAGCTTTGTAAAACTTTTGTCTTTTGTTATAAATGAAATATATTTGGGATTTCTATGATTTTTCTTATTTTCGCAAAGTGTCCGATTATGGAAATAAGATTAATATTTTGAGAACTTATTTGTGGTTAAGTTCTTATCCATTTTGTTTTTGGGTTGAATTGATGAAGGTGGTTGAAAGGATTTATGTTTACATTTATTAGGGTAGGTAATTTTGGGTTATGGGTTCTGTTAAAGGGGCTTTCGCCACGGCAAAGCCAAGAGTTCGCCGTAACATAATTCTCCCGAAGGAAATTCTACTTTTCTCATAATGACTTTGCTGTGGTGAAGTTATACTTGTCACCGCAACGAAATTAACCCAAAGGGTCAACAAAGTTTTCTGACGTATGTTCGTCGCAACGAAGCTTGCCTTTGCTTCCAAAGGATTTTTCTTTTAAATTTCCAAATTCTAAGCCTTCCTCTTCGCTCAAGCTTCATGGTCCCATGTCCAATGTTGGGCTCTTGAAACAGGGTCTAACACATATGAAATACATTATGTATCTGAGCCATTACAGAAGGTAAGGTTAACTTACAAGCCAATGGTTCAATTCTTTTAATTATCTCATATGGACTAATATACCTCGGACTTAATTTACCCTTCTTACCAAATCCCAGAACACCTCACCAAGTTGACACTCTCATAAATACTCTATCACCCACCTGATACTCCATATCTCATTTGTGTTGATCCACATAGCACTATCTTGTGCTACTTTAATTCTGCTATGGATCAATTTCACCTTGTCAATAGTATCTTGAATCAATTTTGGGCCTTCGACATTTCTTAAACCCTCTTCATCCTAATATGAAGACGAACGACACTTCCTACTATACAATCCCTTGTAAAGAGCCATACCAATACTGTTGTGATATTGATTATTAGAAGCAAATTCAATCAAAGCTATATATTGATCCTATGCTCCTTGAAACTCCAGAACACAAGCTCTGAGCATATCCTCAACTATCTTGATCGTTCTCTCACTCTGACCATATGTATGAGGACGAAATGTCGTACTAAAGTTTAGTTTTATACCCAAAGCTGTCTGTAAATTACCCCAAAATCTCAAGGTAAATCTAGGATCCCCTATCTGACACAATGGACACTGGAACCCCATATAATCTCACAACTTCATTCACATATCACTGGGAGAACTAATCTAGAGAATAATTTTCCCTCACTAGAAAAAAATGAGCCGATTTGGTCAGTCTATCAAAAGTGACCCAAATGGCATCATGTTGCCTCGAAGTCCTCGGTAAACCCATAACAAAATCCCTAATGATTCACTCCCATTTCCACTTCAGAATAGGCAACAAATGTAAATTTCCATCTGGAGCCTGATGCTCAGCCTTAACCTGCTAGCAAGTTATACATTTAGAAACAAACTCTGCTACCTGCTTTTTCATACCCAGCCACCAGTAATGTTGTTTCAGCGTGTTATACATCTTGGTAATACCAGGATGCATAGCATAAGCTGCTATATGAGCTTTCTCTAAAATCTCTTTCCTTAAATTATCAAGATCTAGCATACATAATCTTTGTTTTAACCACAATATATCATCTCTAACTTTAAATTCAACATTCATATTCACTTTTAACTTCTCAATTAACTTTACAAATTTTGGATCTCTGCTCTGAGCCTCTTTCATTGTTTCTAGCAATACAGGTCTTAACTTTAAAGTAGCTATCATTGTTTCATTCTACCTCAAATTCAATTTAACATTCAATGCTTTCAACTAAACCAGGCTAAGTAACCTCGAAAACTGTACTTGAACCACACTGCTATTAGACTTCCAACTTGATGCATCAGCCACCACATTAGCTTTGCCAGGATGATACTCAATTGTATAATCATAATCTTTCAACAATTTTATCCATCTCCTTTGTCTCATATTCAACTCTTTCTGGTTTAACTGATATTTCAAACTCTTATGATCATTGAATACCTGAAAAGTTTCTCCATACAGGTAGTGTCTCCAAATCTTTAAGGCAAATACTACTGCAGCAAGTTCTAAATCATATACTAGATAATTAAATTTATGAGACCTCAACTATCTCGATGCATATGCTATTACTTTGTCATACTACATCATTACACATCCTAAACCTTGGTGTGACGCATTAGTATACACAACATAACCTCCGGGGCCAGATGGAATAGCTAACACCGGTGTTGAAGTTAACCAGTGCTTTAGCTCCTCAAAACTCCTCTGATAATCATCACTCTATCTGAAAGGCATATTCTTTCTCATAAGTTTTGTGAAATGGGCTGAGAGTAGTGAAAACCTCTCTACAAACCTTCTATAATAGCCAGCTAATCCAAGGAAACTCCGAACCTAAGACACGTTCCTCAGAGCCTCACACCTCATCACTGCTTTTACTTTCCTTGGGTCCACCTGAATGCCCTGTCTAAACACTATGTGACCTAAAAATACTACTTGATCAAGCCTAAATTTTGCACTTACTGAACTTGGCATATAACTGTTTCTCCCTCATTATCTGGAGAACTAATCTTATATGTGCAATATGATCTTATCTACACTTCGAGTACACTAAAATGTCATCAATAAAGACAATTATAAAATGATCTAAATAAGGTTAAAATACCTTATTCATTAAGGCCATAAAAGTTGCAGAGGCATTAGTTAAGCCAAAGGGCATTACCAAAAACTCGAAGTGCCCATATCTTGTTCTAAATGCATTCTTGGGAACATCAGCCTTAGCTATTTTCAACTAGTAATATCCCGATCTCAAGTTTAACTTGGTGAACACCTGAGCTCCCTGTAATTGATCAAACAAATCATCAATCCTCAGTAATGGGTATTTATTCTTAATTGTGATCCGATTCAGCTGTCGATAATCAATACAATCTCAGAGTTCCATCCTTCTTTTTTATAAACAATACCGGAGCTCCCAAAGATGACACACTACGCCTGATGAAACCCTTATCTAATAACTCTTGTAACTGGGTTTTCAACTCCTTAAGTTCTACAGGTGCCATCCTATATTAATTTATGAGCGGTACCTAGAACAAGGTCTATGGTGAACTCCGTCTCCTTTTCTGGGGGTAAACCTAGTAATTCTGCAGGAAACCCATTCAAGAAATTCCTAACAATTGAAATATCCTGAATGGTTTGTTCATTCCGAGTGTCAACTATATGGGCCAGATAAGCTCACATCTACCTCGAATCAGTTTCAGCACACTCATAAATGATATTAGTTGGGCTAGCACAGCCTGACTAACTTCTTAAAACATTACTCTCGGTTGATTGGGAGATTTAAGAACCACTTCCTTAGTATAACAATTCATTACAGCCCGATGAGCTGTAAGCCAATCCATGCCAATACAATCAAATCAGCTTCTAACTCTACCTGATTAATCTGAACTATACACTTTTGACATACCTCACTAACCACTGGTGTACTACCCACTAGAGTACTCACCTCGAACCCACATTTTAGTATCTCTCTCTCACAATGCAATCTTGATGCTAGATGCGGTGTAATGAATGAATGTATAGATCCTAGATCTACCAATGCATATGCTTAAAACTGAAAAACATTCAACACACCTGCTGCCACATCTGGGGAGTTCTGCACCTCCTATCTGGTGATGGCATAGACAATGGCCTCAGATTGCGGCTGATTACTCCACCCCTTAGTCTTAACACTAGGTCCTACTGACTGAGTTCTGCCTGTGTAGCTCTACCGGCTCTACTCTACTGAACTGTTGTCTCAGTCACTATTCGTCCTCTAACTTCTAACTCCAAACTGTGGTCCTAACATCTCAGGACAATCTCTGATCATATAGTCTATAGAACCACAACGATAACAAGGTCCCGTTATCCTCCAACAATCACCACCATGCTTTTTACCACAGTGCTCACACTCAGGCAGCTGTTGAGATAGGTTGGTGGACATTTGTCCTCTACTTCTCTCAAACTGAACAAATCTGCCTCTTGATCAGAATCCAAATTGTCTTGATCTAAACTGTAATTGAGAATATCTGTTTTGGCACTTTCTGAAGCTTCCGCCAGAATCAGCCTGAGATTCATCCTGCCTCTTTCCTCTGACCTCCTGTTTATAATCTCCCTGTCCATCCTTCAACAACTGTTCAATTATGATCAAGGCTGCTCGGAGTTTTGTAAAACTACCGAGATTAGAAATGGCTAGCCTTGTTTTGATCTCCATATTCAAACCATCCTCAAATCATCTACATTTGTCTTCTTTAATTGGGATCAATGCAGTTGTATACGCCCATTAACTTGTTGAATTTTATCTAATACTCACCCACTGTGAGCTTGCCTTGCTTACGAACTAAAACTTCTTTCATTTTTCGATCCATGTAAATCTTAGGCATAGAATTTTCTCAGAACACCCTTAGAAAATCTTCCCAAGTCAAACTATAAGGTCTGGTTGTACTACTCAGAACAGTCTTCCACTACTGGTATGTGGGACTTGGTAGTAATGAGACCGCATAATCAAATCTTTCATCTGATTCACAGTCCATCTGGTCGAACACTCTTTCAGTGCTCTCTAACCACCCTTTTGTCTCAGTTGGGTCTGTACTTCCATAGAAGTCCACAGCCCCCTACTTTCTCAATTTATTGTATCTTCTTTCTGACCTTTCCGGAATTCTCGAAGGCATTTAAGCAAACTCAGGTACAGGAGACTCTACATTGGCTTCTAAAGACTCCATGTCAGCTGACTCTCCAATATGATCTCTTATGGTAGGTGACCTATAACAAACAAAAGTGTGATCACTTTCTAAATTTCTCACTATTTATCATATCTCAACTTATGTTTGTCCCTAAAGATGTCAAACCATGCTCTGATACTAAAAATGCAACATCCCACTACCATAGAGTATATACCCAAACATCTAAGGACATTCAAGTACATGTCCTACGATAATGGTATGTTAGAGCAAAAACAAATCCAGCCTACACATGGCATCAATTAACTTAATTAAAAGTCATCAAATTTTAGAACCATTCAGTGCATTCATTCACGAAAGCTTATACTGTATTTTACAAAATTTATACAAGTTTTAGACAAAACTACAAAATACAAAAGTATAACTCTTCTGATGTCAGCTGGCAAACCTCTAAGCCATAACTAAGTTCAAATTGTTCCTCTAGTCCAATTAAGGAACTATGTCTCCTGTCTTGTACCAAAAAATCCACGTTATAATTTTTATAAGATTTGCGAACTCAATGAGCGACTCATCATTGATGATTTCACCCAAGTCAAATATACAAATCACATATGTCACAAATATTCATTCAAATAATGTATAATCCAAATACTCACATTATCATGGCATATCATGTTTTCATCACAAATTCAGAGCATCTTAGTAATCACAGAGATTCATACAAATGCAGATGCATATGAGACTCCATATTTGTTATTATTGTTGTGACTGAGTGCCTATCACATGCATATACAGATACTGGCCCTTTGGGCTAAGTCATAACAGAATCACGAAGCATAGCTCTACGTGCAGAAACAGAAATCACAAAGTCAATCTCTACGTGCAAGTGTTTTTTATCTGAGCATGCATTTTATGAAATGCATCAAATACAGAATATGCGATATACAACAGTCACATATGATGCACAGTCAAAATCTCATAGTCATCGGACCTAAGTTCGACATTCAACTTTCATTGAGAATACAAATATTATTCAAATTTCACAGCAATCTGAGCACTTCCAATACATTCCCAAATATTAACTCCTCGGACTTTAAGTCCGGAATTCATAAACAAATCAAAGAATATAATTATCATTCAAAATCTCACAGCAATCAAAACAATTTCAATACATTCCCAAATATTAACTCCTAAGAATTTAAGTCCAAAATTCATAAACAAATCATATAATATAATTATCATTCAGAATCTCACAGCAATCAGAACACTTCCAATACATTCCCAAATATTAATTCCTCGGATTTTAAGTCTGGATTCATAATAAAATAATGTGAAACTAATTCATAACCCAATTGATCAATTCAGATTTTTCTAACAATATACTTTTTGATTAACTTCATCTGTTCATTATCATCAGGAAAATAAAATAATTTGGCAACACTTACTACTGGAAAATTGTTCACCCATATCTTAAGTTTCTAATTACTCTAAGATCATCAAATTTAATTTAGTATTCTATGAGTTATGCTCACAATACCACAGTCTGTGTATATTTGAACTTTTGGCTAGTACAAGATCATACCCTCGAATTGTACAACTCATATATTTTAACTAAGATATACAAAAATTAAAAACTTAATGCCAATTGAAAGCTAAGAGAATAACTATAACTTTCATGAAGACATCTTTGTCTGATTCAGCCTATATCAATATAGTTTATTCAATAACAATAGGACCTGATTTCTATCCCTGGTAGTGCTACTGCCTAATCCAAAACTTACTTTCAATCTTAATTTCAAGACCCTTAAGGACAAAATTCAAATTTAATTTCTTCTTAACATTTGCAAAAAAATGTCTCTAGTTCAATTCAAATCAAGAATCATTTCATTTTTAAATCTACAGATAAAAATATAGCCAAAATACCGAAGCATGTTTAGTCAAAACATTCAAATTATCAAACTCCAGCACACCTTAACTTTTTCATCCTAACACCCCCTTTCGGGATAACATTGCATCATCATTATGACCAGGAAAATGTTGTATTTCAGTAACACTTTATTCTAGACAATTTTTTCACTAAGTTTCCATTTTATAATAACACCAAAATTGTACAATTTCATTAAATATATTGAAAGTTATACCTAAAACAGTTCAGACTGTTTTTTAAATTATAACAGAACTCATAACTCTATTTCCAGCCAGATTTTGAAATGCTTAGAGATAGAATTAACATTAGATTTATTATTGAAAGTTGTATACTTATGTATCTAGTTTAATCTAAATTAAGAATAATCTCATTTGGAAATATACAGATCAGGTTATAATCAGAATACCGAGACATGTTCAGTGAAAGTTTTCTAGTTTATAATATTCCAGCACACTTCCACATCAACATCTTATACAATCTTTCCTAATTCAATCATCATAAATTCTCTATCATAATATGATATAAACACTAATCATTTACTTACTTGTTTAGTTCAAATCCTAGCTCAAAAGTCACTCTAAATCAGTACTCCAAACATGCAAACTCATCACACATTCAAGGTGGAAACTTGAAAGATTTCAGCTAGGACAAGGCAATTATATTCTGATTCTCTACTTAACTTTGTGAGGCTAAAACATGGATTATTTGTACAACAATTAGGCATAACTAGAAGCAAAATCAGGGAGGTGAAAGAAGGGAGTTTCATTGGTGTGTGTGAGAGGAGAAAGAACAAGAATGGGTTGAACCAAATTTGCTCCTGCTGAAAGTTACACCTAAAGTGTTAGGTGTCATCTAATGGAATGGCCATATGTCTAAAGGCATGTTCACCATGTATCAAGTATATATGCTACCATATGTCACCATAAAGATAGGTCACATGTCATTTAAGTACAGCAGCCACTTGTCCATTTATCAATGCCATTTGTCATCAACTTACCAGCCCTTTTGTCACACAATGATTGATCCATTTGCCAATTCATTACTAGTTCATTTGTCACCAATTTAACTATACTAAATGTCACTCAATTAAAGGCTAAATCATTTAAATTTTTCATGCATCAATTTATCCTACCACTTGGCATTTGTCTTACCCCAAATTTTTGAAATTTCCTAAAATTCACCAAAATTTCCAAAACAACAAGTAATAACACCAAATTAGTTTTTAACACGTTCAAACCAAAATTCTCAATATAATCACATTTACAAATCAATTATACTCAGAAAATGTCAATGAATGCATGTACAATCATATTCATATGCAATAATCAAAATTGTCATATATGTGCAAAAATATTCAAAGCATTATATGTATTTTCTAATTTCTCATTACTTTCTCATAAATCACAGTTATAGTCTAACATGGGTAATGGGATGTTACAATTAGATTAATATTAATTCCAATCAAAATAACATACAATATGTTTACATATATGCATTAGAGAATGTATGGTTAGGAGAATGTGTGGGCTTATATGATGGATGGTTAGGGGTTTACGCCCAATTTGATTGGGTAGTCCATATCATGCCATGTAGTTATAGTAACTATGTGTGTATGTGTGTACGTGTGTGTGCGTGTGTGTGTGCATGTATATATGAGTTATATGTATGATACCATCTAAGTTAGATGAGACCTTAGTCAAACCTCTCAATTAGAATATTAAAAATATCGTCTTGCTTTAATGTGGCGAGAACCAGAGTCCTTTTAAAGTTAGCGTTATTAGGCAAATCCAATCCTGCTCTACACAGATATGTTCGAACCATGGAAATAGGATTTCCAAATTAATAGGTTGGTTTTAACTAGAAGCGTTGGTTTGTTAGGAAAACCCAAGATCAATATGGACAGATGCAAAGTTGGGTAATGTACATTAGATGTACACGTGTCAAGAGTTGATAGCCTAATGAGTGTGCACACACCAATAATTGATAACATTAGATTCGATGGTTGTATTAGAGATGCAATTGGTAGGATCGATCCTACTGGTTGAACTAAGGTGGCTTATTAGGCAAACCAAAGGTCATTCTTAGGGATATTGGATATCGACCCACTAGGAGAATTTCTCAACTAGTTCTCTCGGATTTATATTGAGGGTTATAAATTTATGAAAATAGTGGGATCCATAATACATGTTATTAAAGTCTTTATAGGCATGCATTTAAGTACATTCTAATTTTTCTCTATTTAACGATAGGTTGCTATTTCCTGAGTCAACACTATGAGCACTAGTATGAATCTAAGATCATTGATAGAAGCTAACAAGTTGACTGGATCAAACTTCCTTAACTGGCTCAAGAACTTGAGAATAGTTCTCAAGTCTAAGAAGCTTGGTTATGTCTTAGAAGAACCACTTCATGATTCCCCTGCTGCTGATGCTTCTGATGATGATCGGAAGGCATATAGGAAGCATCTCAATGATAGCGAGATGGCTAGTTCTATTATGCTAGATCCTATGTCACCAGAGCTACAAAAGTAGCACGAGGCTATGTATGCTCATACTCTACTCTATCATCTTAAGGAGCTCTTTGATAAGCAATCAACGTTTGAAAGATTCTAGACTTTGCGATTGCTCTTTCGCTCTAAGATGGTTAAGGGGACATCTCCAATGCAGTATGCATTGAAGATGAATGGCTACATCAAGTGGTTGGCCTCCTTGGGTTTTCTTTTGCATCGTGAATTAAGTATTGACTTAATTCTGACAGGTTTAACTGATACTTACTCACAATTTGTGCTTAACTATCAGAAGAATAATATATCCAACACAATTCTCGAGCTGGTCAACATGCTCAAGGTAACAAATCCATCTATCCGTAAGGACAAGGTTGTGATGCTGGTGGACTCTTCTAGTTTGAGGAAAAAGAGACAAAATAAGAAGTCTATAGACCTAAAGGAGGTGTCAAGAAAGCAAAGAAGACTGCCTCGAAGGGAACATGCTTCCAATGTGGCAAGGATGGCCACTAGAAGAGAAACTGCAAGGCCTATCTGGAATCCTTAAAGCAGAAGAAGGCATCTGATACCCCATCTACTTCAGGTATTTATGTTATTGATATTCATACTGTTTCTGATAACAACATATGGTATTAGATACCGATTGTGGTTCACACATTTGTACTGAAATGAAGGACCTTTGGAACAGTAGACAACTCAATAAGGGAGAGTCAGACCTGCAAGTGGGCTATAGAGTAAGAGTTGCTACATTAGCTGTAGGCACATATGTATTGATACTCCCCAATAGGCTTGTACTATAATTGGACAATTATTTTTATGTACCTACTTTGATTAAAAATGTAATGTCTGTTTCTGTTGAATAAAAAAAAAAGCATACTAGATTTGGCTAAATGGTAGATTTCAAAAACTTTTTTCGAAATCAAACGCAGCAGAAGCATAGTAACCAAATCAACATGTTTAATCCATACATGATACGTTTTTAGAAAAATAAATAGCATTCAAACAAGATCGAAATATTATCGACTCCTTTGCTACAACTTTGACTCCTCGCTATGATTTCCTCTCCACGTTGTTGTATCCTCTCCTCTTTGTTGTATCCTTAACCAATCGGATCTACCACTTGTTCTTCGTGGATAACTTGGTTAACAAGATCCTTTAGTGGGAAAGGAGAAGAAATATTGAAGAGGTTTTCCTTAGTTGAAAGAAGTCAAAATGGAGACTCTTCTCATTACCAATTTCGATAAAGGGAAAAGGAGAAGTAACTTTTGCACCACTTCATTCTCTTTATCAAAAATGAAAGAGAGAGCCATAAATGAAACATTCACTGTTGTTTAACATGGCTATATGAAAAGACCAAAAAAAATTTGATAATCTCATTTTGTGTTGGAAGATGAAAGAAAGGAGAGAGAGCAACAAATGCACTTACTCCTTCTTTAATCAAAAGAATGCTAAAAGGTTGATAAGTTTTTCTACATGTTAACATTAAATGACAAACATTAAACCCTTTAATGATAAGATCATTAAACCAATTAATGAGGACACCATTAAACCATTTAATGATGATAAAGCATGATAAAAACCCACCTTAAATTTAGCAATTCAATGCTAAATGTGCAGCTACCCATTTAGCTATAAAACTGAAAACTACACCATTGTAGTTTTAGTTTTTGCCCTCTTTTTTGTCTTTACAAATCTTGTTTAATTTGTTTACTTTCGGCTTCTAATTGACACTTAATTAGAGTAAGCTCATCATTTAATCATAGGCTTAAAAACCTAATTTGACTAACTTTTAATTAAATTGTTCCGGTGTTATTATTCCAAATATAATTTGGTCCTTTCCTCTTTCTTATTTTCAGTAACCTCTATTTATATTTCTTACTTTCCTTGGTAAGCTTCCTAGAAGCTAAGTGGGGAATCTAATTGGACTTATATAATTTATGCTCCAATAAGCCCAAAATTAATTTAATCTTATTAAAATTAATTCTAACTTATTAACCAAATGTCATTTCACCAAAGACAATTAGTTGAACTCTTGAATTACTAAATATTATGAGAACACATGTTTCAAATAAGATGTCTAATTTAAAACTCTATTATGAACCATATTATAGCCATCCACATAATAAAGGATAAAATTACCGTTTTGCCTTTAATTGGTTTTTCCTTCTAGATCTCCCGCTTTACTCTACATGGTGATTATCACACAAGATTTCATCCTGGTGTTAAGACTTGATAGGTAGCTAGTACATTAAACTACTGGCCCCAGTTTAATCACCAATCTCCGTAAAACATCTAGAATTGATGATATCATTATAAACTCTTTATTTAAGTGAATGTTCCTTGATAAATATTTCAATTAATAATTCCAACATACAAACACTAGATTGATACTTTATAAAAATCCATTCTAATCATATCAAGAATTATAATGAAACACATATGAGTTCACCAATCATCAAGATTGTGGTTCGCAATAAACGAATGTAAAGTGTACGTTTTACGATTAAAGAAACAAGCTACTTTAATCTTTAAAAACATACGTGATTTCATATTCATTTAATAGTGCCATTATCGATAGTTAACTACTATCATGATACAAAACTCATCATTCCCTTGAATTAAACTCCTTTACTTACACGGAGATAAATCACAACACTATAGTCTAAACTATAATCAAGCGACCAAGGTGATTATTCAACTATGAATCAACTAATTTAGATTCTAATAATGAACATATTTCCTATACATCTCCATGTATATTTATATTACTTACAAAAGAATCTTGGTACCTTATGATTAGTTATATAATTCTCATACAAATAAAACTAAACTCTTTTATTTTATTAATAACAAATATTTTCATTACAAAAGTAACTGGAAGAAGATTAAGTTATACATAAATACACTTGCTTTTCAGGGCACTATATTTACATAACTCCAATAATCTCCCACTTACCCTAAATCAAGTTTGACATATATCTCATTCCCATCCCTTCTAAGTGACCTTTAAAACTCTTTTGAGATAGCGTCTTCGTAAATGAATTAGCAAGGTTTTGCTTTATGGAAATCTTTACCACATTCACCTCACCATGTTGTATTATCTCCCTTATGAGATGATACTTTCTCTCAATTTGATTAGCGACTTTATGGTTTCAAGGTTCTTTAGAATTAACCATTGCCCCACTATTATCACAATAAAGTGTAATGGCCTTTTCTACCTTTGGATCTACCTCCAAATCATTTAGGAACTTATAGAGTCAGACTGCTTCTTTTGCTGCTTCATAAGTAGCAACATACTCAGCCTTTATAGTCAAATTAGCCACACAAGATTGCTTGATACTCCTCCAAACTATGGCTCCACCTCCCACAACAAATATAGAACTAGAAGTTGATTTCCTTAAATCAACATCTAATTGGAAATCAAAATTTGTATATCCTGTCGGAATAAGGTTACTTCTAGAGTAAACAAGCATTAAGTTCTTCATCCTATGAGGATACTTCATTATGCACTTAACCACAGTCCAATGATCCATTCCTAGATTAGACTGGAATTTACTTACCAATCACACTACGTAACAAATATTTGGTCTAGTGCAAAGCATAGCATACATTAACCAACTACTGAAGTTTGAAAGTTATGCATGCGTTCATCCTCCTATTAGGTCTTAGGTTCTTACTCGTTTGAAAGTTTGATTCCATGTCCAGTAGGTATGAAACCCCTCTTGGAATCTTGCGTGGAAAACTTATTGAGCCTGTTCTTAATGTAGGTTAATTAAGACAAGGCTATCTATTTGTTCTTACGATCCCTTATAAGGTTGATCCCTAGAACATAGTTAGCCCCTCCTAAATCCTTCATTGAGAACTGTTTGTTTAGCTATCCTTTAACCGTAGATAACATTTCTACATCATTCCTAATGAGCAGAATGTCATCAACATACAGAATTAGAAAAATGACCTTGCCTTCTTGTATCCTTTTATAGACATAAGCCTCATCTAGGTTTCTTATGAACCCATAGGTTTTTATAGACTTATCAAACCTAATGTTCCAAGACCTAGATGCTTGCTTAAGTCCATAAATGGACCTCTGCAATTTACATACCTTATGCTCATTTCTTAGCTCAACGAATCCTTGTAGTTGGGTCATATAAATGGTCTCCTCAAAATCTCCATTAAGAAATGTGGTTTTGACGTCCATTTTCCATATTTCATAATCTAAATAGGTTGCTATGGCTAAAAGAATTCTGATAGACTTAAACATCGCAATCGAAGAAAAAGTCTCCTTATAGTTTATACCCTCTTTTTTAGTATAGCCTTTAGCTACCAATCTAGCTTTAAAAGTCTCTACCTTTCCATCCGATCCTCTTTTCCTTTTGTAGATCTATTTACACCCTATAGGTTTTTAAATCTAGTGATAGATCTATAAGGATCCAGAATTCATTGGTGTACATAGAATCTATTTTTGATTCCATCACCTTAAGCCATTTTTCTATATCAACATCATGAATAGCCTGTGTATAAGTAATGGGATCCATTTCTTCTTAGTCCAAGATGGCAATTATGCCTTCTCCTAAACCCAGATACCAATCTGGTTGTCTCACAATCCTCCCACTACGTTTAAGCACTACTTGATGTTCATGCTACTCTTTTGATTCAACTCTTGAATGAGGCACCCCACACCCGCAGGACCTATACTCGACATCCTAAGTGACATTCGAGTCTGAATCCTGCAAGGGTGTCATGCTAAAACAGTAAACTGACGAAACTCATTGGACACATCAGAATTTCAGTAATCACTTGGGCCCATTATAGAACAAAGTACTTGTATTCATAATGTCCTTACATTTCAAACACCATTTTCCTATACATTGCACAACACTTAGACTACCCTTATCAATACAACATATCGAAATACATATGCAGGCACAAACTGATCCCGACCTGAAACTCTTACTCAAAGCCTTTCTAGAGACCTTTAGAAAACCTAAAAAGCCACGTTGCAATTTTATGAGTTTTACGAACTCAATGAGTGAACCATCATTGATGACTTCACCGAATCATATACACACATCATATATGCACAAATATTCATTTTAAACATCATAACTCACACAGCATGGCACAACATAGGATCACTCAATACAATTTTACAAATCATTCATGGATTTCAATCTTATATGAATGCTATATGCATGAGACTCACATTCGTTCTTATTGTTGTGACCGAGTGCCTATCACAAACTTATACAGACAGTGGCCCATAGGGCTCAGTCAAATAGAATCATGGAACATAGCTCTACGTGTAGAATCAGAAATCACGGAACAAAGCTCTATATGGAAGCACTTCGAACTAGCAAGTCACAATGCCTTTATCTGAGCATACATTTTATGAAACGCATCAAATACTAGATATATCATATATTACAATTTTATACAAATTCTCAGACAAAGTTTTCACATTCATCAGACCTAAGTCTGGCATTCAGCTTTCGTTAAGAATCAAAGTCATTTAGGAATTCATATCAAATTAAAGCACTTCCACTACATTCCTAACTAATAAACTCCTCGGACTTCAAGTCTGGAATTCAGAAACAATGCGCAAACAGTTCAGTAATTTCTTTTCTTTTTTAAAAAAATTTAACAAATCAATCCTAGGAAATCATCTAGGTTGACTTACAATACGCTCCAATATGTTATTGCCTAGATGGACTGGCAATGTCTGACTGGCCTCCGCTTGGCTCCTCTATATCATACAAAACACATTTACACATATTTGCATAAATATATAAGTATTCATTAATGAACATTTACTTATATGAAATATGCACAATGAATGTTCAATCAGAATTTCAGGGTACTTTATTGAGATCCTTATGATCAAATCATTCAAATATCAAAGCCCTCATTAACACCATGGGTACTTATAATTTGGACTAATAAAAAGCAATTTCATAAATTCATTGACCACTTCAGATTTTTCTTCTAATACATATATGGGTCAACTTTGCATACTAAATCTGATAAGGTAAATGGTCAAATTAGGCAACACTTCCTTCTAGAAAGTTATTCTCCAATGTCTTAAGTTTCTATTGACAATAAAATTACTCAATATGGTTAATTAATTTGGAAGATAAGTCACAAAAATTTTAGGGCTGTTCATATTAAAAAACACTATACTATACACTACTTCCATCTAGAAATTAAATATCTTAAAGAATGAATCACAATTAGACTTCTTCATATGATTTGTATCACCATGTCTCTAGTTTACTCCAAATTAACAATCATCTCATTTGTAACCCTATAGGTCCAGATATAATTAAAACACCGAAGTACGTTCAGTAAAACAACACCAGTTCATACCAGTTCAACAGATTCTCTCACTTTCATTCAATCAATCTTTTTCAAATCAATTCAGAATTCTACCAATTTTTGTGGAGAGGTATAAAAATGTCTTAATAATCCAATGATTCAAGAATCAAGACATTTGGAGGTTTCAAGAAGAATTTATGATCAAAAGAAGTAAGACTGTTTAATAGAAGCGAAAATCCCAAATGCACGATCGTGCAAAAGCACAAGGGTGCAAATTCACTATACCCCAAAGTCGCTTTTTCCTTAAGGTCTCAAAAGTCACCGTCATGCTTTTGCAAGATGTTGCTTTTTCCACTTAACTCAAAATTCACCATCGTGCATATGCCCGACGGTGCAATTCCACTTCTTCTTCTCCACCGACATCTCCATCTCAAATTTAAAAATGCATCACTTTTGATCCAGAACTCCAAATTTTGAAAAATTTATATCAATGGAAATATAAAAAAAAGATATACAACTTTTATGAAGACAATTTTGTCAAAATCTACCTATATAAAGACAGAAAATTCATGGAAGTTCAGATCAAAATTTTCTACTCTCACTGTTCATTCCCAAAATTTTCAAACAACTTCCACTTTTCAAAAACCAACACCTTAATCTTTAACCTACTTCACTTCACTAAACTCATTCACCACAATTTACACTACCTCTTAAATGAAATTTTAACCAAGTTCCATCAAGAAAAACAAATATCAATAGTTGACTCTTCATGCTTTGCCAAACAGCATTTACTGCATTTTCAACTTTTTATCACATTCACTATTTTCTTCTCAACCTTCATTTTTACACTCATTCCCACCTTAGACCGTCATTTTCCAATTACTCTTCACTCAAAACCACTTTGTTGATCAATCTATAAAGCATTCACTTACCCACGTAAACATACACACACACACATATATATATATATGCACCAGTTAACAAACAAAAAGCGGAGCATACCACCTTTCCATTCTTTCATTTCCTACACTCATCTTATACACCTTTTTATTACTATTTCAAACTTCAAAAATCATTTCCACATCACCTGATCACTAATAATCATCAAATACTAAATTAACACTATAACCAAAATTTTCATCCCATGAACACTGTGTTGATGAATATATATATATATATTTATACGTAAATGCCATGATCCATGCACAAACAATAATTCATCAAATTATTTCATGAATCCATAACTCTAAAGGATTTTATTCGCCACTTACGTGTTAAAAACTCCAAAAGCTTGAACTATCTTCAAGCCCTAACACCATGCAAAAATCACATATTCATTATGTAAGCTGACCAACTTTTGGTTTTCCTTAGGTAGAAAAGACAAATAGCAGTGTGGTAAAGGAAGGAAAGCAAAGTACTTTCTCAGAAGGTGTTTGATGAAAAACTTTATATATGGAAAGAATTCGGAGAAGGTGATATGATAAGGAAGGAGACATAGGAAAACTTAGTCTTTTATCTCACATATATCATTACTTACTTTCTACAAGGTTCTAAAAAAATCACTTAGTTAGATACACTTGTCACTTTCCTAATGCCTTAACTATAATTTAGTTTCTTTTGAAACTAACTCCATTTGACTCTCATCTTTACAATCCAACTATCTCTAAATCTTCATTTGAT